>PDNB01000097.1:0-109728 GCA_002573585.1 Helicocarpus griseus UAMH5409
CCCCCCCGCCCCCGCCCCCCTCTCCCGCCCCCTCCCTCTCCTCCTTCATCAACACCAGCCTCCTCTCACACTCCTCCACCCTCCTCTGAATATCCTCCGCACTCATTCCGTTCTCCTCCTCCTCCTCACCCTCCTCCCCTTCCCACTCTTCAAAATCCAGCTCCCCAGGAAACTGCATCGTAAACTCCACCAACCTATCCGCACCCGCATCTGCAAGCTCACTGAACAATTGGCCCCAGCTCTCCCTATAGTCACACCAGCAGTCGACTAGTTCCACCTTCTCCAGGGTCTTTGCATGGGCAACGAGAAACTCCCGCACGGCCCCTGTAATGCAGCAATTGTTCAGCTCCAGCTGCTTTAGCTTGGGGACATGGGCAGGAAAAAGCTGAAATGGACAATAGCTGTGATTGCTCGATCCTTCGAAGCCATCGGTACCTAGGGCGCCGCACAAGGATGTTACGGAGACTGTTGTTGCTGCGTGCAGATGGTCGAAGAAGTAGGCATCCAGTCTAGAGCAGAAGTACTGGAACTGATCGACGTTGGAAAGCCAGTGGTCGCCGGGATACTCTTCTACCATGAGTGAGATCTTAAAGGCGTCGAGGTGGTTGAGTAGGCGGTGAAAGTTGTTCGTGGCGTCAGAGGAAGGGAAAAAAGAAGACACGGAGTTTGCGGGGAGGTTTATTATCTCGAGGGATTTTAGGGGGGAGATGGGGCAAGGGGGATTCGAGGCCGAATTTGCCTCGCCTGGTATCTGTGAAGAGGAGCAGGAAGAGGGGCAGCAAGTGTTTTGGCCGATGGCGTTGTATACGTTGCGCATCAGTGCGCGCCAGGGATGCTTTGCTTCCAGATCTGGAATGTCGTTTTCATTTTCTACGAAAAAATATCCTTCATACCACCAGTTATTTTCGTACTCCAATCGCCATTCAACGGTGAGAGTTTCCAGATTGGGGAAATAGCGGGTTAGGTTGGCTAGGATCTGTATTGCCTTGGTTGGGAGCTGGCATACTTGATCCAGACCCTCAATGCTATCGTAGTCTTTGTCTCCAAGTTGCGGTAGTCCCCGTTTGAGGGCGTCCTCCAGCAGTTCTTCATATTTGTTGGTAAAGTATAGCTCCTTTACGTGCTCTGCATAGTGCCATTTACTGTTGTCGTTCAGGCAGTGCATGATCGAGGCTGCGGAGGTCTCGTCATTGTACAGCACCAGCCTTTTGAAGGTGTAAGGGATCAAGGTCGCGTAGTAGAATGAGCATGTCAGACTAAGACTTCGGATGTCAATCTCAAATCCACCGGATTGGAGATATCCGGCTATTTGATACTGTAACTCAGCCTGGAGCTTGAGAATGTGACAGGCCATTGGCCTTCTTGATCCCAATGGAATAAGCTGTCAGAATGTCAGTTGTCTATATAGGACTGAATATAGCTAACTGCATAGTTGAAGGTTGCTTACCCGTAGAAAATTTCGACGAGAAATCCAGCCAAGAGCGCAAAGTTTGTGAATTGATGCGAGGAGATCCAAAGAAGACGAAGCAAAGAGAGTGGGAAGTACATAAAGCACACAAAGATGCTGTTTTAAAAAAATCACCAGAGGGAAGACCTCAAGTCTTCACAATTATCAATTTTTTTTCTAATTTTATTTCGCAGCTTCTCTTAGCTCAGGCAACCGCCTGGGCAGCCACACCAAGCATCCAGTCACAGAAAAGGTGGTAGTATTTAGCCCGCACCCCTGAAAGAAAGCCACAATTGACTAGGGGGATGATTGGTCGCACTGAGTGTCAAATTGCCACCGGCATATATTGTGCGTTTGACAGGTGGTACATTGAACTGGGTGAGCTCTTATGCATGTGTGGTGGTGGTTTGGCTAGGAGAGGGGAATATCAACTCCCTAGTTAATTCTCAAAATGTCGCTTGAATACCGAGCCTCTCAGAGTCAAATGATGTTTTTGGTTTGAAGGCCTCGCGTATAAGACATATTATATTTCAAGTTTTAATATGGACAGATCACTATTGCGTAGACATGCGTATAGAGGAGTATTTGCTACACATAGATGAAGGTGAGAAATTGCTGAATATGTGGTAAGTAATGGTCGAGTATATTGCGCTAGATAGAGATAAAGGATATGGCTAGAGATAGAAATGTAGTGTAGAAGAGCACCAGAGACAGGTAAATCTAGAGGATTGAAATAACATAGTGTAGGGAGATAGTGCTGATCGTGGCGTACATGTATGCATGACTAGTACGCAGATATAAAAAGGGAGCAAATTGAGCCCTTTATTAGGCCGCAGCTTTGGGGATGTATGATACATGGATCGATAAGAGTGGCTGAAAAACAATAGTCCAATGTAGGATAGATAAAACGAGGGAAGTAAATGATAAGAACGAACATAACCAAGAGGCTAATGATGTAAAAAACAAGGGTATATAAACATGAAGCAGGAAGAAGTAAATGCAAGAATGATATCGGAGACAAGACAGCGAGCAAGTATATATAAAACAGACTTATGTAAAAACAGTCATAGACGTAAAAGCAGACCAATGTCATCCATTGGAAATGATAAGAACTTTTCTCCACAAAACTCCGGCGGCGCCAAGTGACAAGACGATGGAACAGAAAGGAATTGGACTGATAAAAGCCAGTCCCTGGAAAACGAAGACTTCATGTCGTGTGCATCAATCCAGTCCATATTGCAATCCAGTATAGACAGGGGCGTGCGCGGGGCATTATATCATCATCAATCTCGTGGTCCTTCGCTCAGGATAACGTCGATTGTTCATGCCTCTATTATCGGGAACACTTAGACTTGGACTCGATGGCGGGTATCGCATCCCAGGACCACCTGGTCCATACCTTGGCCCTGGCGGTCCCGGTCCAGGTCCATACCCTCCAGGATATCCACGCGGTACGCCGTAGGGAGGCCGTCTATAGCCTGGTCCCGGCGGCATCATTCTGGGCGACGGAGGTGGGTACATCGCAGCAGCAGCAGCACGTCCATCGTATTCGCAGTATGCGACCCCGTTCCATTCGAAATAATCGCCTCGTAACACCACGTTGCATGTTCGACATGTGAAGCAGTTTGGATGGTACTTCTTACGAGTTCCGCCCCTGAAATCTTCGTTTTCCTCTTCAGTTTCCAGGTACTGGCCCTCGATTCCCCGATGGCAGGAGCCGCAAAGTGAGCCATTAAGCTCGTGGTAGTGTTGAGAACAGTAAGGTAAGTTCCGCAGCACGTAAAAATCGGCTGTCAAGAAAGGGGAGTTGCAGGTTTGGCAAACAAAGCATCCTTTGTGCCAGCGGCCAGTTAGCCGCCCATCTGCTGATGAAATGGACTTCCCTACGATTATCTCCTGGCATCCTCGACACCGGCTTCTCCTCCCTGTGGGAGTGCGTGTAGCAGTGCGTGGAGGTGGTGTTACCTTACGAGCTAAAGGCTGAGGAGGCAATGAGGGTAACGACTGTTCTGTGTTCGAGTCATTGAATCGATCTGATTTTTGCATTCCTGATAACAGATGGCCGTTCTGGTAAGATGGGTCGGTTGGGGAATCCATAACGTGTGCATACGGGTCTCCGGGACGGACGGGTTCCACGTCAAGTGAATAATCACTCCCAGAAAACACATTGGCAGAGCCGGACGGTTTTCGATGCACTTCGCTTGAGACTTCAGAAGGCCGGCTGGAGAAAGAGCTCCCGCTGGCCATATCTGAAGGCGCAGTGCCAGTTGATGAGATCGATGGGTTCGCGCTATGATTCAGCCCCAAGTCTCGTGCAAAATTCGAGACAGAGAATTCTTCATCAATTCGGTATTCCGGAGACTTTGGACCCTCCGGAATGGGTTCAATATGCTTATCCTTCTCCGGGACTGGAGGCCTGAAGCTTATTGATGAGCTAGTCGTAGCATTTGAAGGCTGTCTGAGGTGGACGCCTTCATCAGAATTTCGAGGTAGCTTTGGTTGCGAGGGCAAACCAAAATCAAAGCTTCCAAATATCTCCTTCTTCGGTTCGTCTTTGGGAGGGCTTGTGCCGGTAATGCGATCCTGTTCATATTCCTCCTTGCTTTCAAAACGGTATGAAGAAGGGATTGCGTCATAGGGACTCGGTGTAAAGCTTTTGATCGGGCCGGTAGGAAGAGGAGGTATTTCATCCATCACATTCCGCCCGGAATTTGATAGCTTTCTTGGTGGGTAAGGGCTGAGGCCTGAGTCGTATCGCGAGCTAGCCTCAGACATTCGAAGAAAGGTCTTGCTATCTATCGACATCTCTCTTCGATGTTTAGGGTTCGACCTTGGTCGTCCTCGATCCTCTTCATCTGATGCGGGGCTTCGCAAAATCGACGGGTTGTTACTATCGAGATCATTTCTGTCATCTTCGTCACCTCGGTCGGGGCTAGTGTCGAACGGTTTACTGGTATAAGGAGTGGTTTCTATGTTGGGGGTTTGCTGCTGCATTCTGTATCTCGACCTCAGGGCAGAACCTGACACGGTATGTGATCGAACAAAAGGGGTATATGAGCCATCTTCGTTGGCCTGTTCTGGTGTTGGAGGTAATGGAGTCGTTTGACTCCGTTTGAGAGGCGAAGGAGCGAGGGAAGGGCCGCCATCACTGTTGGCGGGGGTGAGGAGATTAGGTTGTAGAAAGGGGCGGTCTGGGTTAAGTCAGCACACTGCGTTGGGAAGTCTGATATATGATAGAAACGACTCACTGGCTGCAAAGGGGTCAATCCGTGGAGGTGGACCAAGTCTTCCTGACTTGCCATCGCGACTGAAGCCTACAGGGTTCGGGGGACTGTCGAACGCCGTTTTGTTATGGGAGTCTTGGTCTGGAGGGGGAGTGACTATATGCACGTTAGCAAACAGTTTGCAGGACTTTTACGAAGACATATTAAATGTATACATACGTTGTTGAGAAGGTCGAGCGCAGACATGATCTCCCATCTCAGAGATCCCCACGCTCGCATTGCAGTTGGAGCATTTGATCACCGGCAACAGGCCGTCCAGATCCGCCTCCATTGTGAAAGGCGCCTGGATAACTCATGTGCCGCGAGTGACAGCTCGTTCTATGTGTCTTGTTTATAAAATGATGCAATACTTCTTCTATACGATAGTTCGCGCTGCGATGTCGATAAAGGATGTTGGCGACGACGACGGAATCGAAATCGACAGATAGCCCTTTACCAGAAGGAGCTAATATGGGGTATCGTAATGAACAGGAGATATCCCAGACGTCAAATGCAGGAGAAAATGGTTTATCGGGGAGTACTCGAGAAACGTAGCAGGGAAGTGTATCCTGAGGGAGGTTTGCTGACCAGGGGTAAATAAATATGAGAGATGCTAAGATATATTGCTGCAAATAGAGTTAATATCAATGAAAATGGTAATGTAGTTGTATGTATATATATTATCCCGACAGTAGCAGTAACGCCGTCATTCGAGACAGAGATAATGTCTCTGTTGTCTTGGGATAGACGTTGTTGATGGGAAGATAGAGAAGGAGAGGGAAGACGACGACGATGATGAGGAGTTGAGAGTGTTGTGTATTGGCCATACCAGCCATACACAACCCACGGTAATGGCCAGCCGCTATCTTCCAGTTAAGACCCCGCCCCCGGACTGCCCCCAGCCCGCCCCTGGGTTAGGGGCTGTGGCCCGCAAGGCCCCGTCCGGAGCTTACCAGGAGCTAGTCAGGAACGTGTATTGTCCGTAAAGCGGTTATTACCCGGCTAAGCCCGAACGAGTAACTAGCCCCTGATGCAGGCTCCACAGCTGCATATCCGCTAGGCCAAATCGGGACTAGAATGCGCTCCACCCAGGGTGTCCGCGTCAGGAACGCTCCACGCTAGTCCTCTTTCAGGGGCGCTGGCTCCACAGGGGTCTGTCATGCAGCAGCAGCAGCCTGCGAGAAATCCCTCCCCCATGATGTATGAATAAAAGGTACCTCCCTGCCCCCGCTATTTTGCTGGGACTGCAAGGTCACTCCGGTGTCCCTTGTATGCGCTATGGAATGGAGTTACATTGAATATCGGCATCGCTTCTTTGGCTTCCCTAGGTTGTCCGTCCAAGACCTCAGTCAGTTCCTGGGCAGCACAAGCAGGGGAATTACCCCTTTTTTACTTTTCTTAACAAAACAACAGCAACAACAACGTCAGCTACATACTGCGTAAGAACAACCAAGCTTCGTGAACCATAACCCATAAATACGGAGATAACCATCTCAGCCAATCAACCAGCTCTTATCGGCAAGCAGCTCCCTCTTTGCTTTTCCCTTTCGCACCATCATTCAACTCCACAAAGTCCACTAACCTTTTAGCCCAAATTTCTCCGCCTAGAGTCATGCTAAAAACCACTGGCCACCAACAAGATACGGCAGAAGAGACGGGATAAAAAGCAAAAAAGAGGAGATAACCGGTTGGTCCTTGGTATGGAGTTCAGATTCGCACATCAAGCCCATTCTTCATGTGAGCGCCCTGAAGCTTCTTACTGGCTCACGATTTGCTGGATGGACATGAGCATTTTACACCCTCTTTTTTCTTCAACACTTCGCGAACACTTTTTCTTTCCGTCTCCTGAGATCTGGGTAACTATCAGTCAAGCTTAAGGGGATTTGGTTGGAGGAAGAGGGATCCTGCGATCTTGCCAAGCTCTCGGAGAGAAAAAAGAAAAAAAAAGGAGCGAAAAAGAAAATATCCCGAACAAAAAAAAGAAGGAAAAGAAAAACGAAGCTCGAAGCTTCAAGCCACAGACTTGGCTGATTTGTGGACTGCGTATCTCGCGTCATGTTTGATGTTCAAAAGGTTATGCTGCCGGCAGTGCCATGAGGCTATGAGAAAGCTTGCCTATTCAAAACGTGCAATGCCAGAGATATTTGCTCTAGTTTATGAAGACGATGACTCCAGATAAACGAGAGGGAAGGGAGGGCTAGGATTTGGCGGTATCGTGCATGCATCTGTCGGGTGTAACGATTTATGCATCAACGCCCGCCAGTTCAATAATTATGATGGCAGTTTCTTGGACCCCTTTTTCTTTTCTGTCTCTTAGGCAACGTCAACGACTCCGCAGTGCATCTCAACAAAGGCATTATCAGTTAAGTATCGCCTGCGCAGCACAAGAATCATGGGCCACACGACACAGGCACACGACACTTGATACACCAAATGTTCCGGGCCATATGAGAGATGAAGTTTCACCATTTTATACTTCTACTACACGGCAAAACGTGACTTGTTAAAGAATCTTACTACCATTACTCCCCTACTCATCCTCAGCCTTCTAAGCGAGATGCATCCATGGTTCGGGGGGTACGATTATCTTCGTACCCGTTGGTTGTTGCACGTTCCAAGTTCGAACACAACTGAAGGCGGGGAAGTCGTACAGAGAGTCGTATCGGGTTTGATGCTAGCGATGAGTCCGTGTGTCTTGTCGATCATAGCTCGTATATTCATTATCCCACGTCTGCCTCGTGCGGCATATTATGGTTCATCAGCTTCTGGTTTGGAGCATAGTATTTTAGTTCTATTATTATAGAAACTCCGGCAACTTGTAAAATCTCCTTTCCTTTCGCGAGTGTAGACGACGGGCAAAAATACCAGAGAGTCCATATGAGTGAGGATAACTTCACATCCTCACCCTCACGACATTCCATCATCCTTTCGATGTTGAACTGCGAGGATATTCGGCAGTTCCTAACTCCCCTGGATCCCCGGGAAATCATAATTTTGTTCCTCTGCACGATCTTCTCAAATTGTGGATAAAATGGCGAAAATATGGGGTAGAGCAACCCTAAAGGTCCCCTAACTTACAGCTAAGAATAAAGAAAGATATGGTCTCCGTGGGTGGACTCGAAGCTAAACGGTTAGACTGGTTAAACTTGACTACTCTATCGTCATAGCTTACGACGAGCTTGAAGTTTTGAATGTTTGTTTTATGTTTGTGATGATGGCTCTTTTCTTCTCTTAACCAATTTCTGATTCGCCCTTCATATTATTGGAGTATCACAGACTTCTATGAAGTTGGAGGCTTCAAGACAAGTGCGGTAGAAGGGCCATGGATGGGTTTCTAACATGCTAACATACCGCACATGTACATGTAAAGTGCGGCGGGGAAGCAGGGGACGGAATGGATGTTCTTTAATATACATGGAGCATGAGTATATTAAACGTGGTGCGAGCTCATTATATAGAACGGTGATCTGATCGCGAGTTTTTCTCCGTCACTCCCACAGCGCATGCTCTCTTCATTAGTGTCCGGGAGCGTGTTAAATGTCGGCGCTGGCATAACACAGTCTACCTAGCATTATAGCCAATGGTGGTAGAAGCCCCTATTTTTTATCCAAGATGTGGTGGTTTCATTGCCTGTGCAGTCGTGTATACGCAACATAGACGCATGCGCAGTACCATTGACAGTGTTACAAAAAAAGGGGGGAACATAGGTCTTAAACGTACTTCATTATTCGAGAAGCGTCAACAAGCAAGACTTTTCAGAGAAGTTTACGACGATCGTTTAAATAGAGCGGGTTGAATTGCTAACTTTTTGACACTGGTCTAATCATGCATGATCTTGTAGAAGTAAGGTTTCGTCTGAGTCCATGATATGTGTGTTTCGCGCGTGCAACAATGTGTTTGAGAACCTGAGTCCAGAACCTGGTCCTGCATTGGCAGCTGAACATGTTAAGTATCTGCCTAGGTGGTTAGTGTTGACGTTTTTTGAAACATTTCGACCGACTTCTAAATTCTGGAAGCTTAACTATAAATCTTTGGTTCACTTTACAGGCTGGGGGCCCGGGGGGTATTTGTGGTGGTACATGTACAAAACGTGTTCATCCCCGATAGGCATGAGAATGTAAACGTAAAACGTTCCAAGGTAACCATGATTATTGTATATATCGCGTAGAGGGAGTATGATTTAGATTGGTACATATACACAAAGAGCCCGGCTAAGAACAGCGGGCGTAAAATTTGACGCATGTAGGCCGTTCCTCTTGAGCCTCTCGAGTTCTACCCAGAGAGACCATTCCCAGAGAAACGAGACGTATAGACAGATAATCCTCAAAACTTGTAGGCCACACACGTAGATAAAGATGTCGCGAGATGAGGATAGCTCTTGGCCGAAGGATATCAACCCAAAACAGTAGCGATACTGCGAGAACTATGTCGCCGTCGTACTTGGTTTGGCAGCTGTAAGCTGCCACGGAATTAAACTCAAAATTCGAACAATCGACGAGAACCTAGCCAAATTGATATGACCTTATCTGCAGACAACTGTTGTCGTTGTGTTCGTAAGGCTCATGGTCACTCACTCCTCCCACTTCTCATAGTCAGGAAAGTACACATCTTGAATCCTTCGAACATAATCAAGAATAACAGGAAACTCCCTGACCAGTTTCTGTGAATCCGGGCATCTGCAGAAAAGAAATATCAGTACCATAACATACACACCAGCGAAGCCCCAAATTCTCCTGATTAGGAGACGGGTGAACGAGAAATACATACGCAGTGGAAACCAGCACCGACACAATAAACCCAAACACCGTCGTGTCCGCCTCTGTCGGATGCTCATTCCCTAGAATCCAAAACGGCCGCTCGTTCGCATCATGTCCCGTCAACTTGCTTCTAGAGATTGTAAGATAGTCGTTAACAGCCTCCCAGATCTCGCGAGTGAAGAGAGCAATCTCTTCAGCCGTGTATCGGCTAACACCCTGTCCATGTAACGTTTTCATTACATTGCGATATATCATAAGTCCAACAACGACGCGAGCTGGGTACGGAAGGTTCGAGAGAACTCGGTCACGCATAGGATAATAGTTTTGCGTCCATTTTTCCCAGACCTGTGGCGAGCGTCAGCTAATTCGAATTTGAAATAAAAGGAAAGAAATAGAAGATAAGAACGGAATTAAAGAAAATAACGAACTCCATAAAAATATAGCTTATCCTCCATCAACGCGCGAATAGCCAGATCGTTTGCGTTGGTAGCACCATCAAGCTTACCATTGATACCCAGGCTGAGATCCGGCAGTACGCCTCGCTCAACTAGGCGCTTGATGATGAGTGTAGAGTCCCCGATTGTCTTTAAACTGTCATTTCCAGACGCAGAAGTGGCTTCCTGAGACGCATTTTGGATTTCCATGTAGGGAATCTTTCCATTCGGCGCGCTGCGCGGCGAGCCGGCTCCGATTTCATATTTGACGTTGGCGAAGCGCAGGCGGGCTTCCACTTTGATGACGAAGGGTGACCAGACGTGTTTGCCTTTGTCGAGCCATCCTCGATGGAGCGTCAGCTTGGGCTGTTGTTGTTGCTCGTTTGTTGAAGTTGACATCCTATTTATTATTTTTGGTATATCTCTCTCTCGCGTTGCACGTATAACAATTTCCACACTGTAAACATTTGTTGCAGCCGCCTGTCTACTTACGTTTGTTTATAGCTTCCATATCGACGGCCTCCTGTCGGGGCCCCTTAAGCTCCGAGCACCGACGTTTCGACAACGCGCCAGGATCGCGATCGACTTAAGTCGCGACTGGCGAACTGTGTGTCAGCACGTCGGTGCCGGATGCTGGAGAACACCCAGCCCCAAAGCGATTCCTAAGCAGGCGGGCGAATTAGTGGACGAATCCAGGCCCAGTATTCCATTCCTCGCGATATGGGAAGGATGACTTGAACGTTTTCTAGGGTGTTAACTTATTAGTGAGCTTTGAGTCTTGGGGTGAACCGAGAAGGCCGTTTTCTAGCAAGCGATGACTTCTGGTCTGTCGATTTCTTCTTTTGAGATTAGCTCTGATGATAGACAGATGCCTTTCCTCCAGACATCTTTTGCCCATGCATACAGAAGACAGGCTAGCTTTTCACAAAGCTAAAGCGCAAGTTTTGCTGTGATAACATGAAGAGGCTACGGTGATACCGGGCAAGGCTGTGGTTTGACGCTTACTTATACAGCAGCTTAGAAATTATCTTCAATATTTTTGCCCCCATGTTTAGTTTCAACCGCTGGGCGCTTTCAAGCTGAGAAAAGTTTGCCGTTGACGGTCTTCCAAGCTAGGGGCATGAGAGAAGACGAACCGCAACCTTGGACGGGAATCATTTGAAAGCTTGCACGGGATTGTTTCCTGGTTTACCTCTCAGCCAATCTGGCATAGCATACGTACTGCCTCAAATCAGCCTTAAAAATTTTCGGCTCTCTTTTTCCTCTTCTGCAATGGTATCAACATCATTGAAAGGGCTTTATCATGTCCGTTACTCTGCATGATTTTTTTGGCCTCGACCGGCTGGTGGATGTCTGCCATATAACCCGAAAGGGTGTAATGGCACTCCTGCACGAGACAGAATTAGCCCGCCTTCTACTCGAGCAGGAAGTCACAGAGCATTTCTATTGACTGATGTTCAATCATTGTGGTACGAGAAGGATGGCTGTCTTGCTGGTCCGGGCGTTTTCCTCTACACTCTAACCAACGATGTTATCGACATCTACTCTGACTACCCATACATAATGTACATACATGCCGGCGGCATTCGCGCGATATGCTCTCGCGACTAGCCTTTTCGGCAGAACCCGCAGTTCATCAATTCGGTTTCGCACAGGCTGAGAACCACTGAAATACATATCCCGAAGCTGGATCAAAGTCAATCGCTGGCCTGTGCTGAGAAGAGTACATTACATGTAGCCAAGGGTTATTGAATGCTACGATATCCTCAATTTACCCAATTAGGTCGAGCCCAGAGAGACAAGGGAAGAAAGCATCTTGCAACGAACGCGTGCCAAACTAAAAAGTCCAGCGGGCGTACCATTGAGACAAGTACTTGAAATGCTTGCTGCACATTCTGCTCTGCATCTGTATGACTCGCTCCCTGGCGACCCCGAGGACGGGGCATCAGCGCTGCTATTGCGGTAGCCGATTATACTGCACATACTATATAGCCCGATACGCGGTCTCCACGGGCTATACTGGCATGAGACGTCAAGCAGGGCCCGGTTGTGTTTGTTAATCGTCGGCTTCTCCATGTCCCATGGCCTATGAAATATATAAGCCATGGCTGCTTTTGTGTTTGAAGACGGACATGGTCCGTCTGCCAAGGTATGCAACATGCACTATGTACCACCCTGATAAGCGCGGGTGTGACGAACCGGGGGGTTTGCTTGTTCACGTTTCTCATTATTGCTGGAGGAGGGGTAGTACAGGGCGCCCTGGAAGCGGCTATGGTATGTAAATTGATAGGGCGGTGATCGTGGAAGCCCTGGCGCTGAGGAAAAGGTTGTACGACCCATGACACAGGGTCTGTGGGGGGATGACCAATAGATGATTTATGCTATATGAAATGCACATGCGGAGGATGTCCGGCTACGCCTTTGATAATGTTTCTATCTCGTTCCTTGAGTTTCTGTGCTCGCTTCTTTTCCTTTGTCATTCGTAACATGACTGGTTGTAGACGTTGTCGATTCCGTTGAAGCCGAGGTGTGGTTGTCTGGTCGATGGAGGTTCAGCTGTAGATGTTGGATGTGGCTTCTCTTGGGTAAAGGAAGCGGAGGGAAGATGCCATAGCTTTTCTATTCGTCCCGACACCCACAAGGTAGGATCCCCAAGAAGATTTTTGGGAAGGGAAAGGGGGGTGGGTGCGAACACTGACAGGAAGCTAAGGAGATGCAGCAAGCGAATGAGCGGGGAATGTCAGGCACCCACGCATTTTAGCTGTGCAAAAAGCCATGCTCGTGCCTGTGCCCGTACGAGTGTCTTGAGCAAACAATAATATCTGGAGGCAATATTGGCCATTACTTCTTCCAACCTCCCTGGCATGTCTCAAACGAGCTAAGAGGAAAGAGCCGAGCCGATGTTGGGTCAACCTATGCATCCTTTTCATTCTACCTCGTGGAGGTGATGTAAAAGATCATCTGTCAAGTTCAGCCACCTCCATCGCCGTTATCGCTCATCTCTCATCTTCATTTCCCAAACCTTTCGGGCTAAAGACGTAAGACGGAGATGTTATTGGAGTTGTGAGGTGGGGTGATGCGCAGGTTCGAGATCCCCTCCAGACAGCAAGCATAAGACGGTTGTTAGCCCAGACAATCTAGAATCATGTGTCCCCAGAAATATGAAGTCGGGGGAAAAAGAGATCATCGGCCATTGAATCTGTTTAAAGGCCTCACGAACTGGACCGGAAAGATAGACACGGTAAAGTCGGCTTCCGATGATAAAGACAGAATGAGGGGAAGTAGATGCTGTTATGTAAACGGATTGAATAATAAAGAACCAAAAAAAAGCTGCATAGTTGACCGCCATTTTCCGGACGTCCGACATCGAGGGGTTTTCTTCTTCTCTATCTGCTGGTACTGTATGCAGGAATTTTTTCCATGGACTGTTCAGGATCTCCATAATTTTGCCTATCCCGAACCCCTCGTTCGGTAGGATTGTAGTCCGAGTTTAACTGCTGGTGTTAAGTGCTCCTGAACACGTCAATTGCCATCCAATATATTATTTATGGGGCTCTGAACAATTGGTGCATATTTCTGTGAGTGTTATTTGCTGTCCCAATATAATCTATTATAATAAGATAGAAAAGGTTTTGTGGTTTTGATCCATGAGCACTTTTCACAGTCCGGCTATGAACGGGGGTATGGACTTACAAACGCCCACATCCACGGTATCAAGCAATACAGTAGTCGGCTACTGTTGTGTAAGATTGAAGATGAACCCGATGCGCACAGACGGGATCGTGTTTTTCCCATCCATTATTATTGTCATTATTATTCTTTTTTCAAGAAAGTTCGAGAAATAAGTTTGTGCCGGAGCTAGACAAGGATGCGCTTGGCGAATCCGTTCTGTGGTGTGTAACTGTAGATACCGAGCAAGAGAAAATGGATTTTTTTGAGTACTTGGGGAGAACGAACGGACATCAAAGGAAAAGGAATGCATAGTGCGCAACAGATAGGAAAGCGTTGTCCGTGATACCGAAGAAGAAAAGAGACTGTCAATGGAGAGAGAGGAACTTGGAATAGGGGTTGGATGCATATGTTCCTAGACAGACGACGTATGCCCGGCTATCTCGCTATTGGAAGCCTTCATAGATCCAATGCAGGTAGCATTTGCCAGGGAAGATGTAGCCGTTCTTGAGGGGATACTGAGACAAGAGAGCGGGTATTGTGAGACGTGCAGTATCAATTCGTATAACCATGCACCGTATATGTCCGACTACGGTGCGGTGCACAGCGGACGTCAGACACAGACGGTAGCAGCAGGAGAATTGACAGCAATAGGCAATGGGGAATTGATCTAATTGGGCAGGACTCGCAGGAGAGCAGAGATGTATGGGATCTGCTGGGTTATCTTATCGATATGGAGGGCCGATAACCGTCGTTGGCGGGGTATATGGTGTATATGGTGCAGTCTATTGGAACAAGACACATTGTCTGGCTGCAGGAGAATGAGAGAAGTGCATGCCGACCTGCATCATGCATGAGCCAAGCTGTGTGAAACTCTGCTGCCTTAACAACAACAGCAATATTGTCATAGGCAGTCCAGGCCAGCAAAGATATCCCCAGTGGAGACTGCTATTATTGTTGTTGTTGCTGATACGGTGATACCTCCCGCATGCGGACACGGTGGAGTTGGGGTCCTTTCCTTTCCCTTCCCTTTCCTTTGCTCCTTCCGTGATCCGTGCTTGCTGTTGCTGATGCTGACTACAAAATGCCCCTCGTCCCCCCGTCCTTCTTCCTCCTTTCTCTTCTCTTCTTCTTCTTCTTCTTCTCAACAACACCTCAACTTCACCTCATTCTAGTTCCAATCCCCCTCTCCAGCCTATCTCTCACTCTCTGCTCAAAGCATTCCCGATCACTCTCTAGGAAGTGGTCCCTCAATACCGCCAAAACGTTTTCCAATCTTCTTCCCTCGTAGGTTTATCCCCTAGCTATCTGCCCCTCTACCCTGTGCCCTCTATGTCCCTCTGCCTGCCATTGACCCTTCTCTCTGCTGAAAATGAATGCAACTGGCATTTCTCCTTATGATATCTGCCTTCTAATTGCAATTGCTAACCTTTTTCTCGCCAGGTCTCACCACCCGTTCAACGGAAGCCGACGCTCGTCCGCCCGTGGAGGAGCATCGGATTCACCCTTTGTCCGATAAATCTATACAAATCTTGACTGCCAGTTGGAGCAAAGTCTTACACTCCTGCTTCATTTTTCACTCTCTCTTCCCAATCCCTCCGTCAAAACCAGCGCCAATTCTCGTGTGTGTACCTTTGACCAGTCAAGATGGCTCCCTACGCTGAAGAAATCACCAATGGCTCCGTGAACGGGTCGGTGTCGACATCTACTCCCTCTCTTTTCACTGTGGACTCTCCAAATGTCGTCTACTCTGATGAATCCATCAAAACTCGGTATGTGTACCATACTACCGCCGTCACTCGCGGCGCGGATGGCAAGTATGTTGCCACTCCCAAGGAATCCTCCTACGACTTCAAGGTCGACCGCAAGGTTGGCAAGGTCGGTATGATGTTGGTGGGCTGGGGTGGAAACAATGGTACCACTGTCACCGCCGGTATCATTGCCAACCGCCGTGGTCTCGTCTGGGACACTCGCGAGGGCAAGCGTGCCGCCAACTACTACGGCTCCGTCGTCATGGGTTCCACCGTCAAGTTGGGCACTGACCCTGAGACTGCTGCTGAGGTCAATGTCCCCTTCCACGACATGTTGCCCATGGTCCACCCCAATGATCTTGCAATTGGAGGCTGGGATATCAGTGGTATGAACCTTGCCGACGCCATGGACCGTGCTCAAGTTTTGGAGCCGTCCCTGAAGCAGTTGGTCCGCAAGGAGATGGCCGAGATGAAGCCTCTCCCTAGTATTTACTACCCCGACTTCATTGCTGCCAACCAGGAGGACCGTGCCGACAACGTCGTCGAGGGCTCCAAGGCCTCTTGGGCTCATGTTGAAAAGATTCAACAGGATATCCGGTTAGTATTGTTCACATTTGCGCATATTTTAAGGTCACAGTTCTAACATTTTATACTACAGCGAATTCAAGGCTGCCAATGGATTGGACAAGGTCATCGTCATGTGGACCGCCAATACTGAGCGTTATGCCGACATCATCCCTGGGGTGAATGACACTGCTGATAACCTGCTCAAGTCCATCAAGGAAGGCCATGAGGAGGTCTCTCCTTCTACCGTCTTCGCGGTTGCCTCCATCTTGGAAGATGCCCCCTTCATTAATGGCTCCCCTCAGAACACCTTCGTCCCAGGTGCCATCAAGTTTGCTGAGCAGCGTGGTGCCTTCATTGGCGGAGACGACTTCAAGTCTGGCCAGACCAAGATGAAGTCCGCTCTCGTGGACTTTTTGATCAACGCCGGTATCAAACTCACTTCCATTGCTAGCTACAACCACTTGGGTAACAACGACGGCAAGAACTTGAGCTCCCAGAAGCAGTTCCGCTCCAAGGAGATTTCCAAGTCCAATGTTGTCGACGACATGGTTGCCGCCAACTCTGTCCTCTACAAGAAGGATGAGCACCCTGACCACACCGTTGTCATCAAGTACATGCCAGCGGTTGGAGACAATAAGCGTGCCCTTGACGAGTACTACGCCGAAATCTTTATGGGCGGTCACCAGACCATCAGCTTGTTCAATGTCTGCGAGGATTCCCTCCTTGCCTCCCCGCTTATCATTGACTTGGTTGTCATTGCTGAGCTCATGACCCGTGTCGGCTGGAAATCCACCGATGGCGAAAAGTACAAGGGCTTCCACAGCGTCCTCAGCGTTCTCAGCTACATGCTCAAGGTATTCTTCCCTCTTATATACCGACTTTGGACTTAAATGGATTTTAGCTAATTGTTTTAAGGCCCCCATGACTCCACCGGGCACCCCCGTTGTGAACGCCTTGGCTAAACAGCGCTCTGCTGTCACCAACATATTCCGCGCTTGCGTCGGTCTGCAGCCAGAGAATGACATGACTCTGGAGCACAAGCTCTTCTAGATGCCTCGTCCCTGCGAAGAACATGCCGTTTTCGACTTTATCAAGGGATAACGACACAGTTTCGGCTTTTCGGGCTGGGTGATTGCACTAGTTGCTCGGGGGAAAGTTATTAATTGACTGGTTGGTCTTAATGGGGAAGCATGTGGCCCTATGCGCTGATTGAATTTGTCTTTGCTGTTTCCAAAATCGTGGCCTCCTCGTAGTCACGTATACACACTCCTTTAGCTACATACCTAGGTACTTAGTACAATACCTCAATAACAAGTATGGCAGCAGCCTCAACTATGTTATCAGATTGAGTGGAGTTCCCTTTGTTTCTTTGTTCATGCTGTACAAAGACTCGTTTTGGTTCTTTTTTGCAGCTTGATCAAGGACATTCCTACTGTGCTTACATGAAGAATATTAAATCAGGCAGATTGTGAATACACCCATGCAATTTGCTAAGCTTTACAGCCTGATAGAGCATACTGCAGTACGCCGGAACTACCATTTCCCAAGAGACCTTGTCTAGATTGGCTTGCTCGATCAATCCATCTTCGAAATGCCTCTTCTTGAAGGCCTCAGCATCACCATGCTGAAACCTTTAACCACCCACTTCGCTGGCCGATATGGTCTACTCTGTGGCACTTTGTCTCTGTGTTTCCATGGCGTATCATTCATCGTTTCCGATTTCAGCTTAATGAGTTGGCTGAGCCAGGATTAGTGGATGTTGAGCAGTGCACCAGCAAAGTACAGAAGATGCAGAAGTAACATACAACACCAGACAAAGTAACTATATATGGTGACAGCAGTAGTGAGCAGTGAGTGGTATGTCATTCACTAAAAGCCTTTGCTGTCTAGCACGCGAAAACAACCCCATCGAAACATCCATAATAATAATAGTGATAAAGCAATGTTCGCACCAAACGAACACTCAGAATTGGTAGCCTATGAGCATCCACTTGTCAAAGAAGTCCTGGATCAAGGCTCAACCTCCCATCATTACACGGATCAAACTTTGGGTTCTCAAATCGCCTCGCTATTCATGGGTGGCATTCTCCAACCGCAACCGCAGCATCATCGCATGATGTCGGTCAAGCATATCAAGCACTGCTTTCAATGTTGAAGAGCAAATTCTTGGGATCTTAGGGGACCACCACTAGAATAACCAAGTATGGATGCCTCGAAAAAAATTCATTTTTCTTTCATTTTTCTGTTCGGCATTAGTATTCTGCTCACTCAGGTTCCTCGGCCCCTCTGAAACTCCCCAAGGCTTACTCTTTGTCGAGGCCGACGCTGGTAACTTTGCAAGCATATCTCGACCAGCGCGCGGTGGCGTGGTTAATTAAGTCTTGCGTTTTTTTCAAATGGTGCTCCCAAGCTGCAGAAGCTGTACAATACAATACATCCACCGGAAAGGCGTTGTCCACTCCGAACTAACGCCCCGAAAACTATCTGCTGCGTAGAGATTCCGGTGGTGGTATTAGTATTGGTATTGGCATTCCCAATCTCGTCCTCAGTGGTTTTGGACGCTCCTCCTCGACTAGCGGTGTCATAGATGGTGGAGGACATCCTCCACATCCTGGCTTTTTCAACCCACGGAAGAAATCTGGGGTGGTGGTGTCGACGTACGAAAGCGACAGACATATTCAGCCTTGGATCGGTGTTTTTATATAATTATGACTGGCCACTGGCCGTACAAATCTGCACACACACCCCCCCCCCCCTTCCGTTTGGATCGTGGGAGGAGAAATTGAGTTATGGAGAAAGAGTGGATGGACTCTTCTCCCTGGATATGTCCCCCCCGGTGGACAACCTGATCGGCGGAGATATTATACGAGGTTGCTGGATGGAACACTATGGAGAGGTAGATGCAATTTTTCGTGATCAGGGAGTTATATTTGAAGAAATCTCGTTACAGCTGAGAGGAGTGAGAGTGCGTGCTTAGACCCTAATCGCTATCTGAAAAATAGCACAGCAGAAAAATGGATACGTCGTCTGTCACCGCGTGTTCTGACCTCCGAAGTTATGGAGACTTTGTTGACGTCGTTGCTTTTGTTACCAAAATATTGCCTTTAGCTGATTAAATATAGGTAAATGTAGATCTATGGACAGTTCTCACCTAAGGATTACTGTTGCGTGTGATTCCTAACCCAGATCAACTGAACCGGCATGTACATGTACTTGTGATGGAAGTATCTCTTCTGTTCATGAAGGGAAAGCGGAACAGGTCACAACCGTGCGCTACATCCATCTGGCACTTATATTCAGAAAACTCACTTATACTGGACCAGCTGCATTTTTAATGGGTGAGATGACAACCTTGCACTTTGTCCTGTCTCACTTCCTTGCCCTGGCACTGGCTGATGATGTATTTGATGTAAGAGGCACCAACTCAGTTGAAGATGTGCTCCGCTTTGAGGTTATAGCGCCCCATAACATCCGCATCTGAAATGGAAACTCAACATGCTCAATATCTCTCTGTATTCTGTCGAGCTGTACACACCGTAGAGGGGATTCGGACCTCTTCAGATAAAGCTCTGCCCTATGGCGCATACAACTAGTATCTGTAACATAATGTTTGAGCATAAGTTGACATCAAATCGTATCAGGTGAGGAACTGCCTACGTTGTTGATAGTGGGTTATCGTTATGACAATCTTCACTCTTTCATCAACTACGTTCTGATGTTTTCATGCCTGGCTGTTGCAATCATGCTATATTATCAGCCTTCGTCACGACGGCGGAAGCAACAATTGGAAGCCGCAGAACCTACCAGGTCAAAGAACCATCGACCATCAAGAAGGCCGCAACAAGGCACAAAAAGACCAACACTTCCATACACTTCCATATTGCACCAAGCTTGCCTCATTGGCCTGTCTCAAGGCCTCCCTCTTGAGCCCCGCTGCCCTAATGTTACTTATCACCAACGAGGAAAGTCACTACCTGCCTATCACCTTATATCGAAGGAAAAGTTTTCCATCCTTGACAAAGACCAACTTGCACATAATCTCGACGAAAATTGTCAGTGTCTTGATAAAAAAGGAATGTATGGTGCTGTCGGTGTTCTGCTCAAGCTCGTTCTTACAGACTATGGTGTTGCAAAAGGGGTGCAACTGGTGGACGAAAATCGTCTTAGAAATGAAACAAACATATATGCACATCTGTCGAAGTTGCAGGGGGCTGCAATACCTGCTCACCTTGGATTGATTGAGCTAGTGCGACCTTATCCTCTTGTCAGTTGTGCTGTTATCACATCATTGATGTTGATGTCATAGGGTGGTGACAGTTTACACTCAGCAATGCCTATTTTTGGTGTGGACATTGCTGCTGAAGAACTCCGAAGCAGGAATGAAGTGGTTACTGCAGGTGTTGTTCATTGGGATATGCATAATGCAAATCTACTTTGGAATGCAGAGCGAAATGTGTTATGATTATTGATTTTGATCAAGCTGCCATTATGCCCTTGTCGCCTAACCAGAAGAGAACGTATGATAATACAAAATCCGAACGCATATAGAAGCGACAGAGGATAGAGGACAAGGAGATTATAGTATGTAACATCTCCTACACTCCGAAAGCATCTACTAACTTAACAACAGGTCTCTAATGGTGGATTTGAAAACTGCACTTAAAGTACCATGTGGGTGAATCTGTTTACTGTGGTTTACGGCCTCTGTTTTGAGAATGAGACCGTGGGCAAAAGAAAAAAAAACAGGAGGAGAGTTCGGAGGTGGAAGAGCAGAAAGAGGAATCGGAGAAGGAATCGGCGGAAGATACCAGCGCAAAAAATGGAAGAAGAAGAGGGAGAAGTACTAGGAGGGTTTTGGTTTCTAGTCTGTCTTCAGTGCTTTTTGTTATGTTCTGTAACTTTTGCGTGTGAACTGCTTTGATATAATCTGCTCTTCGTCTCAACAATGATGTAGTTCGTATGTAATGCGGATATCAGGGACAGCAGGACTAATACGTAGATGATATATGATAATGAATCACAACTTTTTCTATTTTGAGGTACTTGATATTGTTTGGTACGTACCTGCACCCCCTGGAATCTGTACGCATCTTATGAAGGGCTCGCAGTGATAGTAGCGATATTGTAATACTGCATGTAAAGGGGAAATCAAAGCAAGTCTGATAAATATCAGTATTTCATATTATCATATCCTTTTGAGGTACATTATCGCTTTATACTTCATCCCGGGGATATCACATAAAATATACATTCAAACAGCTCTTCTCAACGTCGTCCCCTAACTACCCTTTTTTCCCCAAGATCACTCAGTTAGGCCCCCCCTCACAGCGCCATAACAGCAACAACACCGCCAACCACAGCCGCATACTGATTCAACTTGACAGCAGCAGCAGCACCCGAGGGTGGTTGGGTTTGCGCAGGCGCATCGCAGTGCCAGTGGTCACCGTGCGGTTCGCAGCCAGTCGATTCAGTTGGGCTTGGGCCAGGGTCCTGGGAGCTATGCTCGTCTTCATGCTCGTGCTCGTGCTGGTCACTTGGTTTTCCGGTAGCTGTTGGGTTTGCGGGGGCGTCGCAGTGCCTTGGATGTTGCGTTAGGTTTTGAATTCTTTTTTTTTTGTCTAGAGATGGACGAAAAAGGGAAAAGGGACGAGGAGCGCGTCTTACCAATGGTCACCGTGAGGCTCGCAGCCGGTGGACTCGGTGGGACTCGGGCCTGGGTCTTCTGCGCCCGTTGTTGTTGAGGCTGTTGTTGTTGTTGTCACTGCGGCTTCGGTTTTGGGGGCGGGAGCGTCGCAGTGCCTGTTTTAATTGGTTAGATATACGGTTTCTTTTTCGGGTGGAAATTGATCAATTGCTAATTTGCCCTGAGTGGGAAACGCCAATGTTTTCAATCGCGCGATTCGCGACGAAAGTAGACATGATGGTGATATGATAGCAACAGTGAGTGATTGATGTGAACATACCAGTGATCACCATGGGGTTCGCAACCAATGGATTGAGTAGGCGATGGGCCTGGGTCTTCCTGTCCCAGGACGAAGGAAGTAGGGGAAGAGAGGAGGGAGAGGGCGAAGAGGGCGATTGTGCTGTACTTCATGTTTCCGGTGTTTTTCCCGTTTCAATTGGGTATATGTTTAGGATTGAAGCTGAAGATGCTAAAAGGGGATATGAAGGTGAACTGTTTGACAATGAAGAAAAGGCGTCTCTTTTCAGATTTTGAGGGTATTAGGTACTTATGTACAGTGACTGAGCAGAAAAAATCTCTCCGTTTTCCAGAAAAGTTAAAAGGGAAAATATCAGAAAGGGAAGATTCCGGAACGATTGGGGACCATGCAGACAGGGTTCTCGTTATTTTATATGTCCATTGATCATCCAGGGAGGTTGCGTCGTAGTGTACCTGATAGGTAGACGGGTACCTTGGCATATGGCTCCATCCCGCCTCGAATGGGTACCCCGTGGTCCAACCCTTCTTTGAGAGGGCCGTATTATTCATAGCTGATGGTAATGCGGTGATGCTGGAGGGGTATTCATAGCCCCTCCTTCTGAACGCCTTTTCAGGGCTCATAATAGTCAAGTTCGTAGATAGAGTCATCAATAACAGGAGTTACATATCTCAACTGGTTTCAACATAAAATCCTGTCTATCTATCCATCAAGGTAGACAGGAACATTTGCGATAGTTTCCATGGCGCCTTTCACCACCAGGGTCCGCATGAAGACGGGCGCCCCTAGGGCCTACGCAGGGTTAAATCAACCTAAATGATGGTCAGCATTGAGCAAGGTTGGGAATAAATGGAGAACAGACCAACCAGCAACCAGCCATAGCAGGAAAAGAGGGGAGAGTTGTATGGCAAGACGTGGGAGAGTGTTGAGATGGGTTCGGTAGTTTTCTTGGCTATTGAGGACCTTTGAGGTGATGGCTTGGTCCCCCGGTTTTGTGGTCTCCTGTAGCAGTGGAGAGGTATGTATACCTTGAAATTGGATGTACAAGTTGCAGGATGACATAGTAGAGACGGATATATAAAATATCGTGCATCTACGTTGAGAGAAAAGATTCTTCTTGTCGTTGGCAACAGATGGGCTTGGCTGATGCATGGTCTGTGTATCCACGCCAAGAAATGCCTACCCAGCCAGCCCTGACTGAGTCCAGCAATAAATATCATTATTATCATCATATTAATTGAACTCTCCATCTCATATATATCGGGTTATTTACCAGGACGCAGAGGAGGAAAGGGTAAAAAAGGGGAAGAAGCCAGATACTACTACGCGTGCCTCATATTTCCAACTTCCCAGAACAAAGGGATGATGACAATTTCTGCCCATCCCATCAGACCACTCACAATCTCGCAGCCCTAATCCCATCCGATATCCGTCCAACCCTGTGTCCATTTTCCGTCGATAAATAACCCCCAAAGACGACGTTGAAGAAAAGGGAATTTGAAAGGAAGAAAAAGCGTCGCGGCGACAGCAAAGACTTACTGCTTCATGTCGACCACGCACCGAATGCAATCTCCCTGTTTCATCTGCTCGAACGCTGTGTTGATGGCTGGGAGGGCTTCACGGTGGGTGATGAACTCGTCCACCTTCAGTTTCCCAGTCATGTAATCATCGACCAATGCTGGCAGCTGGCTGCGACCCTTGATACCGCCAAAGGCGCATCCTTTCCATACTCGTCCGGTGACAAGTTGGAACGCTGCAGAAATACCTCGAGTTAGCCATGACACCCGTTTTTATAATGGCGTTTAAGCGCTAGAGAAAAGGGCACTCACGTCTTGTGGAAATCTCCTGGCCAGCCGCAGCGACACCAATGATGATACTTTGACCCCAGCCCTTGTGGCAGGCTTCAAGAGCAGCGCGCATAACACCGACGTTACCCGTGCAATCAAACGTGTAATCGCATCCACCATCGGTCATCTCGATCAGCTCCTCCTGGATGCTCTTGGAACCAAGCTTCGTTGGGTTGACAAAGTCCGTGGCGCCGAATTTGCGGGCCCAGGACTCCTTCTTGTCATTGACGTCGACCACGATGATCTTGCCAGCCTTGTTTTTCACTGCACCCTGGATCACGGAGAGACCAACACATCCGGCACCGAACACAGCGATATTGGAGCCTTCCTCTACGCCGGCAGTCACGATGGCAGCGCCGTAACCGGTGGTGATACCGCATCCGAGCAAGCAAGTCCGGTCCATGGGGGCTTTATCCGTGATGGCTACGACGGAGATATCGGCGACAACGGTGTACTGAGAGAAGGTGGATGTGCCCATGAAATGCAGAAGCTCTTTACCGCGGCAGGTGAAACGGGAGGTGCCGTCGGGCATGACACCTTTTCCTTGGGTGGCTCTGATCTTGCCGCACAAGTTCGTCTTGCCGGACTTGCAGAATTTGCATTCTTTACATTCGGGTGTGCTGTTTGACGTTTAGTTAGGGGGTTATGCTTTTGGATATTGATTGGACCCAGGTAAGTCATACTAGAGAGCAACAACGTGGTCACCAGGCTTGACGGAGGTTACGCCTTCACCGACAGACTCGACAATACCCGCGCCCTCATGGCCCAGGACGATGGGGAATGCTCCCTCGGGATCCTTTCCCGAGAGGGTATATGCGTCTATGGATTGTTATGTACCGGTGAGTCGGGATTTCCGCAAAATGGTCAAGCTCCCAAAAACAACAGTCACCCACCTGTGTGGCAGACACCGGTATAGTAGACCTCAATACGGACTTCGTGGGCCTTTGGAGGGGCGACCTCGATATCCTCGATGGTGAGGTCCTTGCCGGCCTCCCACGCAACCGCAGCCTGTTTTGTCCGCTCAGTTTATTGCCCGACATCATTCCCAATTACTTATCATCCAGCAAATTGGTCCGGGAAATATAATCGCAGTTTTTGCTTGACTCGGGAAAAGAGGAATTATGTGTAGAAATGGTTCTTACTTTACAGGTGATGGTCTGTTTATTTTCCGCCCATCCGAGCAAGACGTTAGCATTGAGTACTTCTTCCGGTAGATACCACGACAATTGAGCAAGGATAAAGATAGACTGAAATTTTTACTCACCTTTCCAACAGTGCTAGCCATTATGAGATATGTGTTTATGTGGTGGGTGGTTTAGATGGCGGTTGAACGGCGAATGGATTGTTTATTATAGGTAAGCGTTCCGCGCAGGAGGGACGAAAAGTTAGGGTGTGCAAGAAAAGGATTGTTTCCAAGAAATAGCGGATAAATAGTTGGAGTGAGGAGAAGACTAGACAGATACAATGGATGTTGGACAGGGAATAATAAGAATAATAAAATATTCGTATACAGCCGACGTGAGGAGAGAAGAAAAGACATGAGGAGGAGGGGCAGCACAGCAGAAGGTGGGGGGAAGCCGGCATGCGGAATGAGGGGTTGTAATGCGCCGTATTCTCGGGTACTCTCCCGCGCAAACTATCTCCTGTTTCGCTGGGCAGGGTACGTGTGGGTACCTGCAGATACCTATCCTCCGATATGCCACGACTTATCATGATCTTGGCTGCCATTGTGTTGTTTGGGTAAATGATTGAATATTATTGAATATTGCTAGACTATTATCATTTTCTTCCCCTCACGGCAAGAGAGTGAGACAAAGACTACCGCGCTGGGAAAACACTTCCCGCTGCCGTAAGCATCGATCGGGTTGTTTGCCCGCATTGAGAATCATGACGTGATGAGCCGTGGATCGTTTATTTGCAACTACATATTGGATATCTTGGATGAGAATTCTATATCAGACTGCAATTCTGATCCGATACGCTTTTCAGTTGATATATATCATCTTCTAACGATCTAAACAAACCCAGAGAGGTAAGATGGATTGCTTCCTTCAAACTGACTACAACATACTGATATTAGTTCCGTCGTCCGCTCCAAGTTCAATCAACCATGATATGAAATTGCTAAGATCTCTATTCCATACCAACAAACTTGGAAACAGAATACATCTGAGTGAGGTTAAGAGATAGATAGAATAATGATGGAAAAGCCACTGTAGCGGCGCCGGATGTTTTTCCGGTCAAGGGATCTGTGCTCAACGTCCTCCTACCATTGAAGACCTAGCTATCCAGCAATATGGATGGCAAACTGTACGCTCTTTGCTCTTTGTCAGAGCAGCTAATTTGACTAAGAATAATGGACTGGAATCCATCTTGCGTCGAATTAGCAAATTGGTGGTCTCCTATTCAGCATGCCCCGAACGCGACGTCTACCCCGAAAGGAGATCACCTACTCTTACGCGAAGGAGCAAGAACTCAACATTCTCCATCAGCTGGGATGTCATGAACAACAACCAAGTTCTTTGCCCTCCTCGATGGCAAACGAGATTGGATGGGCGCTGTTGTCGCTCATCACCTTGGTTTGAAGTCATCTTCCGCGTGTCACGTAGCAGATCAGGGAGACTGGCTCCATGGCAGCTTCAACCTTTGTATTCTAATCGCCATTGATGATTGGGACAAGAAACGCGTTCTCATTCGTTTTCCCCTACATATCGTGTTGGTGAAGCTTTCAGACCTGGTAATGGGGATGAGAAGATCCGCTGTGAAGCTGGGACCTACGCTTGGCTTCAAGAGAATTGCCCGGATGTACCCATACCGCGCTTGTATGGCTTTGCCTTGTCTACTGGTGAAACTGTATGGGAAAAGATCTTCCGCGTGCATTCGTACGTTGTTGCTAATTGTACCTAGTTCACCCGACTTGAGTACTTACCAATCGTTTCTCGTTACTTCCTGCAAATTCGTCGTCAAATTCTGTCATGGCTAGGATATGCCGTCTCTTCATACTATGTCCGTCACCACGCTCCGAACCACATCTACTCCCACCGCGTAACCGATGCTGGCTATATCCTGGTGGAGTATATTGAGGAAGCAAAGGGAGAGATGTTGTCCAGTACCTGGCCTACTGGACAACACGACATAAAGCTACGGACAAATCTTTTCCATGGGCTCGCTCGAATACTTTTGAACCTTACAAAGATCTCTTTACCCCGAATAGGCTCTTTCGTTATTGACAATAATGGGTTCCTGAATCTAACAAATCGACCACTGTCAGCCGAGATCCAGCAGCTAGAGAACGAAAATATACGAACTGGGATACCTCGAGACTATACCTATTCAACCGTTGATTCCTACATTGTGGATGTGCTTTCGCTTCACGACAGTCGTTTCAGACATCAACCTAATGCTATTAATGACCTAGGAGATTGTGGGTATCCATTAGCCTGCTTGAGTGCGATGCGGACCATTTTTCCCTCCTTCTTTCAACGGGATTTCCATCGTGGGCCGTTCAGCTTTGATCTGACAGATCTTCACCAAAGTAACATATTTGTGGATGTTGATTGGAACGTAACGTATCTCGTTGATTTAGAGTGGGTTTGTTCCAGGCCAATCGAGATGGTCAGCACCCCGTACTGGCTTACAAATAAAGGCGTTGACCAGCTTATTTCAGAAGAATATGACGAGTTGCGAACAGAGTTTATGGAAATACTGAAAGACGAGGAGGAGAAACTCCAACCAGTTACACCAAACGCGATCGGAAATAAAGGAAATAGAGGTGGAGTTCACCCCCGTCTCTCAGATGTTATGAGCCAGACTTGGTCGACGGGAACTTTCTAGTACACACTCGCTCTTTCTAGCCCCTCCGGCCTATTCAGCATCTTTTCGAAACACATTCGGCCTTTGTTTCTCACGGAGAATCTCGAGGAATTCCACTTGATCATGCCATTCCTTTGGGGCAAAAAGATAGGGCACATTGCAGGCTGCAAGCTTGCCGACAAAAGACAGTACGAAGAGGACCTTCGACGCGCATTTGACGAGGAAGGTTCGGACTGAAATCAAACTGGCGGGTTCTTCTTAATTTAGGACCCTTGCTCTTTCGAATCCCCTTGATTCTGACCCTTTCCTTCTTGAATCCCTTTGGCCACCGCTGCGTCCAAAGCCCCCATAATCCTATTCAATGCGTTCTCATTTCTTTTCTCCTGAGCAGCTTGAGCCAAAGAGCTGAGTTGTTTAAGGGTTTTGACATCGGCTTCAATCCGACAATGGCTTCCTTGCCCTTTCCGTCGTCGTCGTGGGATGGAGGTCTGTCAGACATTTTCGCCAGTTCGGTTGATATATATTTTTGTTTGCTATCTACATAGAATAATAATTAGAAATTTCGGTAATATAGAAAATCTCTAGATACGCCTAAAGAAATCTAACCTGGAGGTTTTGAGGGTTGCTTCAGGGATCGACAACGGTCGTGGCCCGTTTGACACCAACGTATCAGAATGGAAGTTCTAGTGGCTTTTTCTGCTCCAGCAGTGAAGGGCGCTGGTGTGGATATGGGATGAGAATCACCATCAAGGCGCGAGGAAGTAGAATATTACGAGTGCGGGGTAGTACTGCGGTATCTTATATTGAAGGTAGTCAACAGGTAGCTGCGTCTAGACAGGGAGGGACATGCATGTAGCCAATCGACAACATGGCTTTGACAGCCAACGGATGCGAGCATCTCAAGGTACGATATATACATACGAGGGGCCCTAAAAGGATCGTACAAGTGTACAACTGGAGGCCAATATTATCTTTGTAGAAAAGATGTATGCATAAAGAGGAAAAAGAGTTGCTTGCTGACTTTACTTTACCTGAACAGGCGGGGAAGGATGGAATTATGCGTCAGAATGAGGAGGTATTTACCTAGGTAGGTAAGAGTTATTAGATACCAGCATAGCAAAAAAAAAAAAAAAAAAAAAGGGCATGATGCTTCCTAGGACACGATTAAGATCCCTAGAAAATTCAAAAGCAGATTTCGGGGATTGAAAGGGGGCTATAAGATAGTTTCCGAAGATCCCTCATGGCCAAGTTTCAACTTCTGCATCCCCAACGCATGAAAGTGGCCATGCACATAGTATGCCTTCTCGCGAGGAAATCATCAAGGATGGACGCGCCCCTATCTGCAAGTTTTATCCAAGCGATAATCCCCATCCGTTCCAAGAACATGCCATTGTCGGTATACCGGGTTCTTTCCCAAAACATGCGAAGGAAACGCAGAGAAAGTTGGAGGGTATCTAGTATTAAACCGCAAACAAATCCTTTCCAAGCTTCCTGCCAAACAATTCATTTTTCCCAGCTCTTTTGGGATCCCCCTAGTATCGGACATAGCCGCTTGGTTCCATGACGCGGTCTATGGATCATAGAAACGCAAGATATCTTATGCCGCGATAAACGCTGCAGACCATGGAAGACAGCTGCCAGACACAATATTTCTTCAAGGTGGCTTTCCATGTAATAAAGTAACAAGCAACTGACCGAATTCAGTATAACCGTATGTTCTTAGCAACGGTTTGCTAACGGCACGGCAATCTCTTCGGACATTAGGAGATCTGGGATTGAACGGCGGATGGGGAGTATCTCGTGGATACTCTGAACAACAAAGAAATTGATGATCAAAAACCAAAGACAAAAGATTCGGAAAAAGTAAGTAAAAGAATACCAGCTAGCTCAAATAAGAAGAAATTCTTCCATAGCCCCGAGGACTATATAAAGGTCTTCAAGGTACACGTACTCCGTAACTAGTACTATTCCTTAAACATCATGGAACACCAAAATAGAAACCTGGCCGTACATGTATTATAGCGTAAACACATCAATCAATGGGCAGCAATACTTTTTTTCTGCAATCAGACCGTTATGAATTGGCCGCATTGTTCAAGAGAATGTGAAGGGAGACGTGTTGATATGATGATGTCGTTTAAGCTGCCGGAAAAACAATGACCCAGCTGCAGCTTCAGAAACTGAATGAACCCAAGCAACAGCAACGAACAAAACATCATCTCCAGATATCCACCAGCCATTCCAATTAGCCACGGACTTTAAACCCTGCGTTTCGAAGAAATAGAGAAGGAGTTCTGATAATACTACAAACATCATGGACGCGTACGTACTATCCATACCTGCATACAACCCAGCAGACATTTTCTGGGGTGACCAACATCTATACCAAGCAAACCGGCCCGCTGACATCAAACATCTCTGACTATCCAGCCTCAACGCCAACGAACAGCGCGAGCTCGCTAACCGCATGGAGAAGAAGCAGATGAAGGAGTTCATGACGGTAAATCTCCCACCCATCAACTGATTCTCGCTCCCTCTCTCCATCCAACCCGGAACAGCTACCACACATCAAACACCAAACAACAGGATTCTCCCAACTAATGTCCATTTACTTATTAGGTATACTCCAACATTGTTCAACGCTGCTTCGAAGACTGCGTCAGCGACTTCACCACCAAATCCCTCATCAGCCGCGAGGAGGGCTGCGTCAACCGCTGCTTCGACAAGTTCATGAAGGGCTCCGAGCGCATCAACCAGCGCTTCCAGGAGCAGAATGCTCAGATGATGCAGTCGGGCTCGATGCCTGGGAGATAGATTGTTATATAGAAGCGTCTGGTGTGGTGAGGAGGTGGGATTGATGAGTTGGCTATGCCCGATGACGAGGACGATGTTTGGCGTTTCCTTTACGTCCCCGGTTGCTGCTTGCTAGGGCTTGGTATTGGCTACTGTTCAGTTGGTGGCCGGCTGGCTAGCAAGCTTAGAAAGTAGAAAATGGATGGTTGCGTGCACGATTGTGTTTATTTGACGGCTACTATTTGTTGACGAGTGGCTGTTGAAGAGTCATTTCCGGTGTTTGAAGGTATTCCCCGCTTATATACATGCGAGCATGCCGGGACGAACTTGCATCTGATTCCATTTTGAAGGAGGGAGGATTGGGCGGTGGGAGAGAGGATGGAGCGCCCTTTTACTCAATCTCGGTTTCGAAACGTCCTATATCTTTTTGTTTTCCTGTATCTACTACACATGTACACTATTTCCTCATGGATGACCTTCCCCGGCCAATGGGGGGAAACGACATCTGCTACGGCGTTGGAAAACGGCATTCCTTCCCTTCTCCATTCACCTTGTATTCTTTTTCCTTCTCTTGTCCAAAACCTCAACGCGCTGGGTAGCAGTTCTATTGCAGCCCGCTTGGTTTCGCACAGTCTGGGATACGGCTTCGTTAGTGGTACGATGAGAACACGTCCAACGAATTCTCATTTAACTTCGAAAATTTATACAAAAGAAATCGTATCGCATTTCTGTTTGATGGCTATCAGCTTTCTTCTCTCGCTAGATTTTCTACGTCTCCGATAAGCCCTTGCCCGCATCCCGTTTTCTAGTGCCGGAAGGAGTCTTAACGAAAGATAAGATATTCATTTAGATGGCTCTAACAGCGTATAACATATATGACGTCCTGTTAATCGCCTCATGTTAATTTGGACGTGCTCTCAAGAGATTCCCTTTCTATATAATGACGCTGGTGCACCGTTTTTAACTTCACATCAATTGACTTCGGCTAAGGCCCGGCTAAGTTCCTAGTCTATCGTGACGGCATCAACGTATCAACCCCGAACGCTCCGCACTTTTCAACAAAAGACCCAAAGTCTGCCCTCATAGATGTAAAAAAGATGCTTATACGAATGCACAGATTATTTGTCCAGCATACAAAACATCTATCAGCTCCTTCGCGAAGGACCACCTCTCTAAACCCCAACCCATCGTTCCCCGCGCCGCCAACAACGACGACGACGGCAATCAAATTCAGATCCCTCACCACCATGCCTTCACAAAAGATCCTAGAAGAAGCCACCCGCAACGCCCGCGCTGCCACCCATGACTTTCGAAGTAACTCCCCAAACTCCCAATATCAAAAAAAGAAACCAATCCCCAAGCTAACCAAAACATTCAATCCCAGGCGACACCGTCACCCTCCCCACCCCCAGCATGCTCTCCGCACCCATAACCTCCGCGCCCCTCTTCGGCGACGACACCTACCACCAAGACTCCCCCACCACATCCCTAGAAGCCCACATCGCCTCACTGACAGGACTCGGCCACGCCCTCTTCGTCTCCACAGGCACCATGGGCAACCAACTAGCCCTGCGCGCCCTCCTCCAGCAACCCCCTCCCTACTCCGTCATCTGCGGCCGCCACAGCCACATCTTCGAGCACGAGTGCGGCATGGCCGCCATCTTCTCGCAGGCACATCTGATCCCCGTGCTCAACAACAACAACAGCAACACTATCAGCGGTAAGCAAAAGCGACCATACATAACCCTAGAAGACATAATCCCCAACATCGTCCCCGACGACGGCGACCCGCACGGCGCGCCCACGCGCCTCATCGCGCTCGAAAACACCTTTGGCGGAAAAATCACGCCCGTCCACGAGGTGCAGCGCATATGCGAATATGCGCACGTGAGGGGGATACAGGTGCACATGGACGGTGCACGGCTGTGGAACGCATGCTACCCGCCCTCCAGCGCCGCAATGCCCGCTGAAGAAGCGGCAGAGGTCGCCAAGCGGCTGCTGCGCGAGTACTGCGCGCACGTCGATACGGTTAGTTTGTGTTTCTCAAAGTCGCTGGGTGCACCGGCGGGCTCGGTGCTGGCGGCGCGGTCGCTGGAGGTTATTAAGCGGGCGAGGCATTTGCGCAAGGCGCTGGGTGGGGGGATGAGGCAGACGGGGGTCCTGGCGGCGCCGGCAAGGGTGGCGGTTGATGAGGTGTTTCTGGGCGGTGCTGGTGGGAGGGGGATGTTGTGGGCTAATGAGGTTGCGAGAGAGGTGGAAGAGGAGTGGGTGAGGTTGGGGGGGAAGGTGGTGGAGGGGATGGAGCAGGAGACGAATATGGTTTGGTTGGATTTGGGGAGGGAAGGGGTTGAGGGAGGGGAGTTTGAGGGGATTGCGAGGGAGGAAGGGGTGGAGGCTTTTGCGCCGAGGGTTGTTTCGCATTTTCGTGAGTGTAACCTTGCTTTTTATTTTTTGGGAGGGGGAGGGGGTCTATCAGCTCCTGACGCTGCCTTTGGGGGGTTTTTTTTTTACGAAACTGTGACTAACTATCATTCTACAGAAATAAGCGCGGATGGACTCAATGCGCTGAAGCGGGTGCTCAAGCGGACGATAGAGTTGGGCAAAAGTAGGGCTGCTGCAGCTCCTCAGGCGACGACAGAGCAAAAGGCTACTACTGGGGCGCAGTTCTCATACGGAAGCGGGAAGAAGAACTAACCGTGAAGGAAAAAAAAAAGCCCTGTACATGTACAACACTTACAATCAACTGAAGGGAACATAGAGAAAGGAAAAGGAGAAAGGAAAAAGATCTACATATTCATTAAATTCTCATAAAAATGCAAGGTACTGTACATGAAGGAAAACTAAAGTCTTCAAAAAAAGCGAGAAGGAAAAAGGACCTAGGAAAAGAGTCCTGGAAGGATTCGCGAGTAATCCAATCATTTCGCGCACCCAAATTTGCATTGGGGGAAGGGCACAGAAAAATTGGAGAACAAAAGTTGGCGACCATGCCCGGACAACTTCAATATCAATGCGAATGTCCATGCGAATGTCCATGCGCATGATCATCACTAAACACGCCATGGGCGGCACACGCCTTCCTACAATCCTCCAAAATCCTCGCCTGCTGAGCCACATCGCCCAGTTTCCCAATAACCTTCTTATTCCCACTCAAAAACGTAAACACGGCATAAGGAATGTCCACCTTGGCGCAAAACTCCTGCACAAGATGCTGCGTCCTGCGCAGATTGTGCCTAGGTATCCAGGGAAACAAGTGATGAATAGCCTGGAACTGGAGGCCGCCGTGGAAGAAATCCAGCCACTGCGGGCAATTGACGTCCATCGTTGTGCGCAGCATCTTTTGCGCAAAGGACTCGTGGATGCCCAGGTCCGCGGTGGACATGGCATAGTGGGATAGCGTGATTTGGACGTGCAGGGGCGCGGTGACCATGTGGGAGATGAGGACGAAGAGGATGCGGCTGGTCCAGGTGGGGATGGAGTGATACACGACCCCATATCCGAACCAGATCCAGAAGAAGACTTGGCCGCTCAGCTCGAGCCAGCGGTGCCACCAGGCGGGGCCCTTGCGGGGGCCCAGGCCGAGAATCAGATACTCCCAGCTGAGGAAGTAGAGATTGAAGCGGCCGAAGAGGAGGATTGGATAGTACATGTAGTTTTGGTACTTGACAGTGAACTTGGCGACGGCGTCAAAGGACATTATTCTGTCATAGTAGCTGCTGCGCAGACTGTTGAAGAAGCGAGCGGTCAGTGCGAAAAATGGCATCAGCTGGATGTCCGGGTCGTGCTCTGGTGAGTTTGTGACAATGTGATGGACATTGTGGCTGCGTTTCCACCAGCCGAGACTTAAGCCGCCAAGGAAGTTTGCAATTATGATGCCAATGGACGCATCGACTTGGTATATATGTGTTATGGCATTATGGCCTGCATCATGGGCTGTGAAGACAAGTTGGTGCCAGAAACAACCCAGGAAAACTGCGGATAGGCAGAAGTTGGAGCGACGCAAAAAGTATACGAAGAGTGCGAACAATATAGAATATCGGACCGCTTCGATTGCATATGCAGAGTAGTTGCATTTGTGGAGCCCTTCAGCACGGATATGCTCTCCAAGAGCACGATATTCTAGGGCAATGTTGTCCTGATGTGTCGAGTCCACCGGTGGGTATAGGGACTTGTCCAGCGAGATTTCCTTTCTTGTACAGGCGTCGACGATCGACAGCCTCATCTCAGTCTCGGGGCTGAAATCTGGAGGTGCAGGGCTCGAAGCTGCCGTCGAGAGGTCTGTACTCGAACCAGCTCTGCGCCTCAGCCCGAAATATTCTCCTCCAGTATCAAATACTGGGGACGCTGGCCGTGTACTCTCATCACTAGATGTCTCGCTGAATACATCAGACTCTATTTCCTCTGTGTCATCCTGGCCTTCGATGTAGCGCCTGAACCGGCCGCCTTGGATGGGAGGGAGGAAGTTGGTCCATCTGCCTTCGATACGGCCGATCTGGAACGCGCTCATGCGCTGTCGCGTTGCCGGCGAATGTAGTCTGTGATCATGGCACCAAAAGAGTAAGCATCGGATTGGGATATATATCGGGATAGGGAGGAAGGATAGTTCTTACGTATTGACTTCATCTGTAGCATCTCTGCCTATCATGTGCTTAATAGCCAAATAACCTCCCGGATGGAACTTCAACCAGGAATCCAGTCTGAGCACTTGGCCATCGACGATGACAATAGACCGGCCATCAGCAATCATGCCTTCAATCTTCTTTCTAGACAAAACATTGTCCTTGGTCCTGGCGTTGGCCCTGACCGGGACGGGGGAATTATCCATTTACCACGAAGAAACTTGACACAGTACCGGATATATCGTACTGGTTAATTTTTGAAAAAATTTCAGAAATCCGTTCAGCGAGGTGACATAGTTTTCCGGGTTAATATTTATTATTTAACTGCGAGGAGGACGGGATACCCTTTTTGTTTCAAAAAGGACAAAGGACAGGTTGCGACGTGGAGCTAAAACAAGTAGTGCGTGGAAACGGGTGTCAAAAAGTTGAGGGTTAAACAAGGGGCGCTGCTTGTCTGATTTCTTTTGTTAGCGTGCAAATATCAGGGGGAGCATTTGATTGTCTCTTTTATAATAATATAATAATGCCTCCTGAGCCCTAAGTCCAGAGTCGGATGGTTCAACGCCCCCAACATCAGGGGTGTCGCCTCCCCCATGCTGGACGAAAGGCAAAGCGATACGGCCGGTCCACGATATTCCAACCGTGGCTGTGGAAAATCCACAAAATAAACCTCGTTCAGTGATCAGTTGCCTGCGAACGCGCGTTTGAGCGAGGATGCAGATGTAATAGATGAACATCGATTATTGAACTCCCCTCGCTCGATTAGGCGTGGAAGCTTGGCACGGGGGATGAAATGGCCTTTTTTCCCCTCTTCAGTAGTCCCTGAGGCCTGAGGTTGCATGGCGTGGCAATAATTGATTCAGAAAATGTCTCTTCTTGCTGGTTTCAGGGTATGATCTGCCTGGCACAGACAGATTGAACCCCTCATAAATTCATAATGCTCCAACCGTGGTCAACGAGGCGCAATACTAATATAGCCAAAAAAAAAGTCGTCCTAACTTGCCCTGGGATAGATGTGCTGTTGCTCCTTGGGACAACTGGCCAGCGTCAAGAGACATGCCCATCCTTTTGTCTGCGCCATTCGCCCATTCTCTTGAGTTGTGGATCGCGGAAGGATGATGGTCTCCGGCGTTATTATTAGAGAGAGCTGTAAGACTGAGATGATCATCAGGCACCAGTTATCGCTCCCACGACGGGCTCATAGCCTGTGAAATAATAAGGGCCGCGAAGAACGCAGGAGTAGCGGATGAGACTAGCGCAAGAATGGCAGAGACATCAATCAACCATCCTTGAACGCCCAGATGAAACGGGCTATGGCCATCAACGGACGCCAATCCGCGCATTATTATAATATTTTTACGGATCACACACAGACACGTTGTAACCCTAGGGACCACGATAAATGATTAGAGATTGTCTAGTTGCAAAATACTAGTTAGCGGGGTTCGCATGAGCAACAGGCTAGGTTACTGCGTGTGTAATTCAATAATAATCATCCAAACCTCTGAGCCAAAGAAGGGGAATCTTTGATGATGGTGATAATGATGATGCTGATGGGATGCCATCCGAGGAGGACAGCATAGTTTTCGCCTCAGTAGTGAAGGAGGGGGGCGAGAGGCGGCAAACTGGACAGACAGAGAGGCGACACAGGGCCATCCTGAGGCCGTGGTCTCTGGTATCGAGAAAATAATAATAGTATGCCTGGTATTTCGACAATGAATAGACCCCAGAGATCGAGCAGCAAGAAGAATCCGAGCAAGAAGCCCTCTTATGTATTATTATTGTCAGTCAGCCAGTCTCTCTAATAATCTAGCCGCCAGCTTCCGGACTGACTGTCGCATTATTAGTAATTAGTAATCTTCTTCCTTGTTTCTTGAAGCCATTCGGATGTCTGGGCTTCCGATCCCCCGAATGAATGAATGGATTGGGATTGGGATTGGAATTGGGATTGGATTGGATTGGATTATTCAGATTCTGAATGCAATATATGAAAGAAAGAGACCTCGTATAGGTGCGATTCGTCATTATTGTCCAGCAACTGTCAGAGAAAACATTTTTACTGTTGTTGCGAGAAATATATATATCTAGTTTCAGGACTTTTCCATGAAGCATCAACACCAAGAATAATAATCCTGTTTATTAAGATACCTTGATGCATGTTCGAATAACGGCTATCCCACTGTCAAAGCTTCAGTTTCTTTCCCACCATCTATCCGTCATTATTATTATTCCCGGGTCCCTGCCGTATATTTCATGTGATAGCTGTCATGCCCGCAGCTTATCTTGCCGATCACAGAATAACAGGAATTAATGTGCAGGAAAAAGAAAAAAAGAAGGTTGCTAAACCCCAGATCCAAAGATTCCAACTTTCTTAAGTTTCTTTGCGCTTAGAAGGTGTACACTCAGTGTCACTCACACCATCGCCATCGAACATCAGGCACCAGTCCAGTAGATATCCCAGTGGTATGCTAATTTTGGATTCTTGCCTTGGAATAATCCTGCTGGGTTTCCGCCAGCGGTGAATGAAAGGGTGTTTCGTTATTATTGGTGCAGACTTGTCCATGTTTCTACAAGGCTGACGAGTACTCCGTACCAACGGGATGGTGGCGGGGAGTTGATCTGTTAGTTGTGTCCAATATCAAGAAATATCCTCACTCCTCCCAGTGGTAGACTGGTAGATAGACTGGTAGTTGGTCAAGGAAGGATACATGTAGAGTTAAAACTGATATTCCTTGCCACTGTGGAGGCGTATCGTCGCTACCATCGAGGAGAGACATGGACGATAGGGTGGCATATCATGATAATAATGGCGGTATTATTGTTGCGGCCTGTTTCTGGTTCGTGAGATGAGAGGTATGCAAGGGACTATATCCCGGCCTGATTTTTTGAAGCAAGATGATTGATACAGGCGTAGGTGACACCTGTTAAGGCTGCTACCGTGATGGAACTTGGTTGTGGTCTCGGCCTGAATTTTGAAACGTCCCCTCTCTGGGTCGATCATGCTGGGGAGGATCTGGTATGTAATTAGTGCAACGAGTACCTAAGTCTTAGTGGTTCCAGGCGGGAGGGAAAAAGGCCTGCTGAGGGGCTTCCGATCCCATCGTTAGGACTCTTATAAGTTATTAGGAGGGGGAGACGCGAGTCATAGGGAGCAACCATGGAAGATGTAGGGAGGAATGGAGAGAAGACAGAGCAGTTCCAGGGATTGATCTGGGGCCAGCTACGTATGCACACGGGTTTGAAACACGACTCTATTTCTGGCGGCCAGACCAGGGGTATGTATTTTATAATTAGTTAGGTGGTTTAGGTAGATATTAGATGAAGAAGATACGAAGACTGCCACGTGATCTAACGGCCATCTCAGTATCTCGGTCTTCTTCATCGCGTCCATCAACACAATAATAATCAATAATCAATCCTCCTCCGTTGCCAAGGGACAATCCATCTGATATCCAATCCCAACCCCAATTCCCTTTGTCTGTCTGTTGTTGTTCTCCTCCGCCATCATCATCTTATCATCTTTTGCCTGTCACCAGACGTTGCGTAGTCAGCATTGGAGCCGCCTCCTTTGGTTGCTGTGTCTCTGGTCTCTTGTCTCTTGTCCCTCTCTTGTCTTGTCTCTCTCTCCCTTCACTACTTACTCTCTTCTTCTCTCTACTAGTTTCGAGTCTACAAACCCTCATCCCATCCCATCCAAAAGACTACTCCTATCATTCTCTACCCTCTCGTTCTCTTGTTCTCTCGTCTACCACTGGCGCGGGCATGGCTATATCCATACATTGACTCCGTCTTTTCTTCTCCAGTCTGCGCTATCCTTCTCTGCTACTACTACTAATACTACTAATACTACTACTACTTACTGTGTGGGCTGCGATTCTCCACTGCCTGGCTTGCCCTATGCCCATGCAACCGCCTACTTATCGTTGTTGTGAGATATTCCCAGCTTAGACGCAGCGCCCACCCGCACGCCAGCCAGCCAAACGGCCACCGGATCTCTTGGACAAAACGCCTCTCTTTTCGCCCGTCCGTCTCTCCCTTTCATCTTCGCATTGGAATCCCCGAAATCAAACAACCCTCGCGACTACATTGTGCAGTCGACCCCTCCTCCAACCAGTCTCGTGTGACCGGTTTGCCCGCCCTTCGTTATATAGAGAATCTGTTTCGCATCTAGCCCTCGTTCTCCCGAGTCGTTCGTTACCCTGCCGTATCACCCCATCGTCATCATCGCAGTCACATCCTTTCGTTTTCTATTTCGAAGTTTTAAACGGAGCCAATTCGATCTCACCTGCATCTGTTTCTATTTTGGGATCATCGATAATATCCGCGACTTCTTTTGGCCTAGACCAACAACAACACTAGAGGATATTGGCGGACTTGCAACTACATTCTATCTCCACGCTTATACTACGACGCGTACATTTCTGATTACATCCATATTGTCAGCGCAACAGCCCAGCGCGAACTGCTGGGTGCTATCGACCTCGCGATGGCCACCGGTGATTCGCAACCTGCGCCCCAGGCGCCTGCTCGCGACATTCCACGACCCGCCGCGCAACAACCTCCTGCCGTTTCCCACGGCGCCTCTTCACCCCCGTCAAAACGAGATCTGACTTCATGGTGGAAGCAGTTTGTGCGGAATACAAAGAAGGATGAGGAGCCAGGTAAATTATTTTTTACTTCTTTTGCTTACCTCTTTTACCCGTTTCGCTAGGAGATAGCTGGCGGTTGCCACCTCAACCAGCCGTCGAATGGACTACCCACAAGCAGGACGCGTATCAGACGCATACCCATATATCCGTATGTCTATTTACTAACAGATTTGACTTGTCGTACAGCACAATCCTCTGGTATTTTTGGAGTACCGCTAAATGTCAGCATAAAATACGCAAACGTCGCTATTTCGCTTTCTGCGGAGGACGGATCGAGTTTTATATACGGTTATGTCCCCATTGTCGTGGCAAAATGTGGCGTGTTTCTTAAGGAGAGAGGTCAGCTATACCGTGTTCCACCTTTTCCTTGTCTGGTCTAATTGATTTCCCACTACAGCGACGGACGTCGAAGGAATCTTTCGATTAAGCGGTTCCGCCAAGCGGATCAAGGATCTCCAAGACGCCTTTGACTCCCCTGACCGTTATGGCAAAGGCCTTGACTGGACTGGATACACTGTTCACGATGCCGCCAACATTCTCCGTCGATACCTGAATCAGCTTCCCGAGCCGATTGTGCCGTTAGACTTTTATGAACGTTTCCGAGATCCTCTACGCAACCACCAAGCACAAGCTGTCGGTGACAAGGACGCCAAACCTGAAGAGGAAGAGCCCTTTGATCATGCTGCGGCAGTGGATACATACCAGCAATTAATCAAAGAACTCCCGCCTTTAAATCGACAGCTCTTGCTTTATATCCTTGACCTCCTCACCGTATTTGCATCCAAATCGGAAATCAACCGCATGACAGCGGCGAACCTGGCAGCTATTTTCCAGCCAGGCATGCTGTCTCACCCTGCGCATGACATGGCACCAAAGGAGTATAAATTGAGTCAAGATGTTTTGATTTTCCTCATTGAGAACCAGGACAATTTCTTGTTTGGTATGACGGGCACTGGCGCTGATGCGCAGACAGTCAAGGCTATGCAAGCTGGGAACGCGTCTAATCCTCCCTTATCGAATCTCAGACGGTCCGCTTCAAACGCAAGCGGTGGAGCGGATAGTCTGCGGAAATATGACGCTCTCCGACGCAACGTTTCTGTTTCATCAAAACATTCAAAGAATTCCGTTGGTAACGCCACAAGTCCTGCGACCCCCAATTCAGTGGGCGGAGGTAGCTTTGGCGTACATCGCAGCAACACTGTGCCTACCAAGAAACTCGGCGCACTTTCTCCCAATAATTTCAGTCGGCCCCGTGAGTCATCACCAAAGCCGGATCACCTCTCTCCAGCTCAACCCCGTCCTGCGCCCCAATCACCTAGCCAAACGCCCTCGCTCAAAGCCACTGGTGCTGATACAACAGCCCCCAATTCTCCGTCATTGAACACGAACCCCGGTTTGGGATTGGCTCAAAATGATGTTCATTCACACCCGGCGTCCCCCGATGAACCTGGCCCGCCCCTCGACCTAGGGTCGAAGACAGGTACTCCGCAATTAGGTGGAACACCAACTAAGGAAAGGAAACTATCATCTTTATTCAGATCTACCCCACCAGATGGCGAGCGCAAAGACGCCCGGCAACCCAACAGACTGAGAAAAAAGAGACCAATTCCGGGAAGCACAAGCGAAAGTGCGAGGAGCTCTAACCATTCATTACCTGCCGCATCAGAGCCTCCGCTGGGAATTCTAGTATCGCAGGCTGTAGCAGAGAGGCGGGAGGCTTCCGAGGACCAGTCACAGCTCTCCACTCCAAAAGTACCAAATCCAGTTGCGACTTCCGCCACCGAGACTGTGCCTCAGCAAAATTTCGGGGCGAGACAATCCGTTCCTGTATCTCCAGACAATACCCTGAGGCCCGGCATGTCGAGGACCCCGTCATTGAATTCTCGCTCCTCTGTGACAGACCACTCTGATTTTGACCATCAGGATGATGCTGCAACGAGGGAAAGGAATAAGGAACAAAGACGGAGTTGGAGATTCCCTCGCGGGATGAAGCGGAATGAACACTCAGACTTGTCCTTGTCGCCTCCACCTCGCATTGGATCTAATTCACATGCTGGCTTCAGCAGTAGCTCAGTGGGCAGCTCTAACTGGCCGCAAAAGAGCTTTACGAACGAATCCCGCCAGATCAGCCCTGAAACATCAGCCACTGGGACAATAGGCACCACCGGCAACCATTCTTCTTTTACGCTGCCAACACAGGATTCGGAATTTAGCAATGCTATGCCTTTATCCAATCCCAATAGTAACAAAGACACGAGCGAGCCGGACAGAAGGAGCTTCTTTGGCAAATTCAAAGCCAAGGTTGCAGGCGTAAAGGAAGGAGCTCAAGATCGGGAAGGGGAGAGAGAACGCACAAAGAGTCCACCGCACTCTGAAGGCGAAAAGGCGTCTTCGAGAAATAGCCTATCCTTCATCCCCGGCAAGGAAGCTAAGACGACATCGATAGACAGTCGCCCTACAGAGAACCCAGAGCCACAGCAACCCGCACCCGTGCCAGAACCAGTGCCAGAAGAAGCACCAGCCAGCGTCCCTTCCGCTCCTGCACAGGTGCCAAGTCCCAGTCCTCCAACTGTTCCTGGTTCGTTCCCTGAACCTGCGATTCCGGAAGAGTCTTCGGCAGATATACCAGCTGAGGTGTCCACAGAGGCGTCCACGCAGGAACCCGCCCAGGGAGCCAAAGAACAGGCTGCAGAGGCTAGTCCTACAGGGATGCCCGCTGAGGCTACTGCTGAGAGACCTCCAACAGTTGTTGCAGGTGATATTTTGGCGGAAACAGTTGCTGTCCTTCCCAAGGTAGAGGAAGAGGTACCGCAATCTCCACGATCCACCACAGAAACAGTCAAAGCAGCAGCCCCTGTGCAGCCAGGAATAGCAGAAGGAAGCCAGTCACTCCCTGAATCATCCTCAAAGCCATAGTGCACTATACCACACCTGAGTATAATAAGTAATAGAAGACAAGAAGAGGATAAACAGTGTATCTTCATTGTTATATAACCGGACTGTACTGTATCTTTCATCATGTGGTTACTGTTCTTGTGTTCTCAACCGCACCACCAGGGTCCTTCCTTCATTAGTCATTCACATGCCGGCATTGTCTCAGTCAGCCCCTTTCCTTTTGTTGTCCCTTTGTTCTTCATCAGGCAAATCATTCACCTTCACCTTCAGCTTCATATTCCCCCATACATATCGAATTTTTAATCTGGTTAAAGGGCTTGGCTTGGTTGGAAAATGGGAAAAAAGAATTCTGCAACCTTTTCATCGCTTTTGTTTTAATGCCTTCCTCTTCTCCGCCCTTCGCCCTTCTCCCCCCTTCCTCTCCCCCCTTTTTACCCTTCTTTAAACCCTTTACCACACTACTTACATCTCATCCTCTCCGTCTTCCGCCCCCTGGTTTTAATCCCTCTTCCTCCGCCCCGCCCCTCACCATCTCGACCTGTTCAATCTACCCCTTTGAACCAACCTTCTACGTATGATGTCTTAATATTGCTGTCAATTTGGCTCTTGATACTGGCTTTAGCCTTGCTCTGGCCTTCAACCTGAAATTCACACTTGATTTTATATAAGCTTGTTCATTTAATATATCTTATGAGAAAAACAGATTTCTAAGACGGAAGGGATGATCAGTTATCCTCGGGTAATACATCAGTTCCCATATATTAATAGTTTAGCCCGTGATCTCCTTCGAACTTATGCGAGCAAAAGGAGATTGTACGTTTACAAGCAAATTGAAGCAATGACGGGATATATCTATATATCATTCGCGAGATTCCAGCGCATCTACAAGCTGAAACATCAGATAATACCTTGAGTATGTGTGTATTTTCATTTCTTTTAAGTCAATCTATTACGTATCACTCATTACTATAACCCCCAGAGGAAAATACACTGGGACCTTGGGTAGCGGCCATAACCAACACAGACAGACTACTTCCTCACCCACGGCGATTTTCGACACACACAATCTGGGAATTCCAAAACGGAAACAAAAGGAAAAGCATGTTATAATGGAAAGAAGATTAACGAAGGAAGATAACTGCGCCTATAAATGAGGAAATGAGATGAGTTTAATCCATAGCCACCCCCAGCATCAGTTAAGGAAATATGTCAAAACCGCCCCCGCATTTGCTCGTCTCAGCGTCCCATGGACCGTTTCCTCCCAAGCCTCGTTTCCGCATCTCATCTGAAAAGAGACGGGGGATAAATTTGATATACGATCCGGTTAATCCTCAAAAAGAGCACCGTCGATATTCAAACGCTGCATGCCATCAGTATACAGTATAGAGCGAAGCGAACAATAAACGCCAAGTACGAAGAGAATAACTCGGAGATTGGAATGTGGGTTTCATAAAAATACCTTTTGGTCGCCTACTGTGACACGGTGGTGTTACGGTAGTAGGCCATCTTAGCGCTTCCGGTAGTGACTGGTGCCTTTGGCTTTGTGTTTAATCTGATGGGAGTCACACTAGGTGAAGAGGAGGAGGTGGTGGTGGTGGCGGCGACCAAGCAGACGTAGGTGTTGCGGGTCATTGTGTTGCAGCTTGAGATGGTTTTGGGCTGTTTGATGGTGGATTTTGTTAGATTGGTCGCTGATGCTAGATGTAGATGGCCTAACATTTGCGCAGCATGTACGTTCTTTTGGGGAAAGCGGGGGGAAGAGAAAAGAGCATGTGCATTATGGGAGGAGTAGTTGAACGGCAGGGGCGGAAATGAAAAAGAAGAAAGAAGAAGAAGGGCACTCACATTCAACGCGATGAGCTCTTCGACGCTAATCCCTACAACGGCAGCGATGGACTCGCATGTGTCCTTTCTGCAGAGGAGTTATACCAGGTTAGTCTTACTGATTTCTCTTTAGCGGATCGAGATAGGAGGCTGCGAGATATAAAAAAGTAGAAGAACACTTACGCCCCCACGAACCACTGTCTAGCACAACCTTCCAGGAGTTTGACAGGTTTCTTCCCACCAGTCACGGAAGATGAGGTCGAGGTTGGGCTTGATGGCAGGACTTGCTCACCCCTCTTTTTAGAAGACAGTCTCACGCAATACGAGTAGTTGACCCAGAAGTTCGTCTTGCAGCCATCCTTGATCGCGGGCTGCACATTTTTTTTGTCATTTGTTAGCATGTCTCTTGTGTGCGAATTTCTCTCTGCCACGGAAGGGCCCATGAGGCCCTGTAAAGGATAAACTTACATTCCACTCCAGGAACTGCTTTTTGCTTATACCGAACATCTTGGGTACGGATTCACAGTCATTCCCACTCTTGATGGTATACCAACCATTGCAATTCTTTGCTGTCCCGGGAAACGTAGGCTTATCCGGCCGTGGAAGAGGGTTAGCCTGCTCAGCCCGTGCTACCTTTTTATTCATCGGCGGGTCAAGTTTCGGCAAGACAAATTTCCCTTCTTCCAACTTTCTCCCTTCTTCCGGCTGTCTCCCTCGAGTCGGCAACGCCTTCCGAGGGTCCGGGATTTGAGGGTGTTCTTTACGCTTTCCCTTTGTCTTTGACGGCTGGAGGTTCAATCCCAAATCTAGTTTCATGTACTTCCTCGAGGGATCATTGGGATCCTTCTGTGGCTCTTCACGCTTGTTACGTTTGAGCCCGGCACAGTACTTTTGGCCCACTTTGGGCGGTTCGCCACCTCCACAGATTTTGAGATTGGCTTCCTGTGAGGAGAAGTCAGCTTATATGTCTGGGAGATTTTGGCTGTACAAAAGCAGGGCACAAGTGGGACCGCATACGTTGTACTTGCTGAACTCCTCCGGGCTAAGAAGAGACTTTACGCGGATCGTGGTGCAGGTATCGTCCATTTGCACCGTGGCCAGAATGCACTTGGGATCAATTCCCACCTGACCGGTGGGATATGCATTGACCCCCAAGGCTGCGAGGATGACCAACGCAGTTTGAAGCTTCATGATGGGTATGCGGAGGGAGAAGTGTTCAAGCCGAATCAGCAAATTTCAAATGAAGGAGGTTTTGATATTTGGAAATTTGAGCAGTGAATTGACAGTATGAAAGGTCTTCTTCCTTTTTGGTGTAGGATGCAAACTTTATATCAGAGATACGAAGCTCCAAGCTATGTATGCTTCATCAACTCTAAACACTGATCCATGCAAGTTTGCTCATCTACTGTGCTAGAAATACGTGTCAAATGCTACCAAAGAAACGGTAGTACAGCGATAGTATGGAAGTATTAAGGAAGATGGGATATGTTTGGATTCCATGGCACCTCACGAAGATGAACAAAAATAACATAATTTTTGCCGTGCCATCATAAGCCTGCATGGCTGTTGAAAATGCAAGCGGAAACTGGAAAATGACGATCCGCAAATTTTCTTTGTTTTGGTCTCTCGGCCCCATCTAATGATCTGAGCTCGATATAGTTGAAAGCGAGAAGTATGGGGATTGAAGTTGAGCTCTAGACATAACCAAAATTATACGGCTTATTGCAGGATATCAGATGAGACTCAACCAAACATTGTTGAAAGCTTGATCCATGCAGTGATGCAAAGTTTCACCAACTTCAGCTGTACACAGACGCGCCCGAAGGCTTCAGAAGCATACTACTCTGTTGTCAATATAGAAACGAAAGATTTAACGAAGCCCAGCACGCTGCAGATCCCGCATAACTTGGCCGGCGGTGATCGGTCATTCCGCATTCGTCAGCATTCCGCCACGCTAGGAGAGATTGCTTGCATCTCTGGTGAATCTTCAAGAAATTGGAAGCTCTCCCAATAGTATCAAAGAGCAGATACCGTTAACGGGAAGGAAGATCTTCCGGCGGATAAGTGGGGCCAGAGTTGCACGCCGGACAATAAGCTTTTGCGTCCGATAGAAACCTCTGTGTCGCCGATTGATGCAACGGGAAACTTTTTCGGGAATCACAATGTCTCTTTTTAGGAAATCGAGAATATGAGTCATTGGGTTCAAGTTGCGAGTTTCAGAAGCGCTCCGGTGCTGTATGATAGAAGAAGGACCGGTGGGATCTGGGGTGAGCTGATGGCAGCCGTTAAAATGACTGCGAAGACCTCGCAGCAAAGCCCACGGATATGCTTGAAACCTAAAGTAGCTGTCGTTCGTGCAACGCAGCCACGACGTAAGCAACGCTTTAACGAATGCAAGCAGTTGATTTAACCGCGTAAAGTTTCCAATTTTATCAAGGTGACCATGTAAAAAGTCCCGGTATGGGATAAAAATAGTAACTTGTCCATGCCTCAGTAATCGACGCAAAGGCCCGTACTTCGCGAGATATCCGTGTCAATCATATAGCCAATGATAGAAACGTAAGATGCGAACAGCGACAGAAGAGATAGCCGGTCAAAATTCAAGCTAGCCATCCCTTGCAATATAAGAAGCATTAGTGTACTCAGAACGTACGTTGCGCTTTGGTTCTGAAGCACCCGCGGAGCTCCAACGCCGATATGGATCCATGGGTGCTCTCTTCGTCCAAACAGACGCTGCTCTTTGTCTGCAATGCAAGCAGGAAATATTGGATATGTGCAATAGAACCACGGTCGAAGCAGTTTAGAAAAGTCGTTGAAGCGAAGTCGACGCGGTGGCAGATATGCTGCCCTCGGATTAACAATGTTCCCACCATGGGCATATACGAACGAGGTCTCATACTAAACTGGCCTTGAAGTTACTAAACTGCAAGAAATTATAGGTAGTGGGTTTAAAGACGCCATTGTCCTCATCAGCACGTTGATCCTGCTTATTGGGGTGTTCTTAACAGGCCTCCTTACTATCGTGGCAGTTGGTGAGCGACTGCGCAGGCCACTACAATTAGTAGTACGTAGAAGTACTACATCCCGTCTACACACTGCGTACGACAACGAGGGAACCACTCATAGTCGTGTTCACGAGCTGCCCTGTTGGACACCCTGGTCCATGATGCACCATGTTATGCGTATCGTGGCTGCTATCCCGCTGCTATTCTACCTCTTGACCAATGTTGTGGAGGGGCAGCACCCCGCGATCATCAGCGCAGAAGCAGGCCACAGACGAGAATATTTTTATGCTGGTGGAGGATATGTCAACACCAAAAATGGCCACATTTTTCAGAACCAGATGTATGTGGAAAAATTATCGCCGATTGGAGGCAGCACTCGCGAATACCCGGTCGTCCTTCTTCATGGTGGCGGGCAGTCGGGAACAGTAAGGCCAGCATCCACTTATCTCCTACCGGTTGTGGATTGAAAGGATCATGTTGGGAAAGCTATATAAGTGCCATTGCAACGGCTAACTTATTCCACAGAATTGGCTGAATAAGCCAGATGGAGGAGTGGGATGGGCCTCGAGGTTTGTCGAGCAAGGTTACGATGTTTTCATTGTCGATGAAACCACTCGCGGCAGGTCACCCTGGTGGCCAGAAAACGGGCTTCCTCAATCAGTCTTCTCTGCAGAGTTGGTTTTTGAGAGGTTCACGGGTATTCGGAATTCAACTCTGTGGCCTCAAGCAAAGCTTCATTCACAGTGGCCTGGTGTAAGGACCTCTGAGCACCCTTTGAGCGATCCTTGTAGAAGCAACTGATCTTTTTGTAAACTTCCAGTCAGGCAAGATGGGAGACCCCATCTTCGACAAATACTATCAGTCCAACGTACAATATATTGTCAACACAGTGGAGCAAGAGACCGCGACGAAAGCCGCAAGTATTGCCCTACTCGACGCAATCGGGCCTGCTGTGCTCATTACCCACTCTCAGGGAGGCCTGTATGGGTGGGCAATTGCCGATTTGAGGCCCATGTCTGTCAAGGCACTAGTTCAGATTGAACCAAAAGGCCCTCCATTTCGAGAAGCCGTCTTCTCTACGGAATTCACTCGCCCGTGGGGCCTTACTACCATTCCCCTAGGATTTGACCCGTATCCAACTGACCTCAGTGAGCCTTTAACGATGAAAAGCATCCCAACCAACTCGAGTGATCGTGTCGACTGCTTGGTTCAGGACGAGCCAGCTCGCCAGCTTCATAATCTAGCCAATATCCCTATCTTGGTTGTCACGGCTGAGGCGTCGTACCATGCCATGTATGACCACTGTACCGGTTTGTTCCTAGAACAGGCTGGTGTTCGCACGGTGGAACATTGGAACCTGGGAGATATTGGGATCCATGGAAACGGACATTTATTATTCATGGAACTGAACAGTGACGCCGTCGCAGCCGCATTGATTGAGTGGATTAGAAGAAAGGCGGAGAATCTTGAGTAAAGAACATCGCCAATGGCCCACTTTATAAAGTAAATCGATATGATGTTTTCACTAGGGAAGACCGATAGCAGCAACACTTTGGAGGTCAAAATCAGTGAGAGAAGTGTCGATTTACGTGCGTTTGTCCGTCATCCCACCCAGAGGATAATCAAGGGGTAACCACCGGCAGCAAAGTGAATCTAGGAATACGTCTAAAAGCAATGCTATTGAGCTGCAGGTCAAGATTCGCAGGGAAATTCTCACTAATAATGCCCCGCGACCAGTAAGCTGGCCAGAACAAGAAGATGCTACGCCGTTTCCTAGCTTCTCCGTCTCTTCGATTGAGTTCTTCCGGCTTCCACAATCCACATAGTTGGAGACGAATTGACTTTTCCGGCGTTTGGACAGCCCCTTTAATTCGGCGGAACAGACCCAGCTTCGGCGGTAAACTCCCGGCAGACACCGGCATCGGCAAACCCAAGAGCCCCCATTGGCCCGTCTAGCGCTGACAGGAGCCAGGGCCTCGGCTCAGCGTGTCACCTGACAGTCCCGCCAATGCCGGTGTTCTGGCTTTGTCGCGCAGCAGCCGAGCTGGGCCAGGGTCAACCATCCATAGCGCGGGCTGCAAATGTAACGGCAGCACCACCACCCGGCGAATCACTGCGCACATCAAGTCACCTCGCAGCTGATCTTAAGCTCATGCTTTAGAATTTTCCATTCCCCAGATTTCCGCTCTTTTCGCTGCTTTTTCGCATAGTTCACGTGGTTCCCCAGGTTTGCGCCATATTAATTATGCGCGAAGTCCACTTTTTTGCCTTTTTCTTTTTCTCTTTTATCTTTTCTCGTTTCCCTTTCTCTGCGCCCGCACGCAGCAAACTCAATTAGAACCACCACCCATCGCACCCTTCACGCCTCTTTTCCAACAGGGCTCCCCGCTCAGTGCAGGCGCATCGCACTCCCGCCTTCAAAACAATGGCGGATACCGGGAAATCCGAGGCCATTGAGCCAGCTGTTCACGCGACGGCTGGTGCCGAGAAGGCCTCATCCACCATGTCCGACAGCAAGCTCCTCGAGAATGCGAAATTGGCTACCGACAAGGAACGAAAGATGACCCTGATGCAGGGCCTCAAGCTCTACCCAAAAGCCGCCGCATGGAGTGTTCTCATTTCAACCTGTATTGTCATGGAAGGCTATGATATTTGCTTGGTGAACAATTTCTACGCTTTTCCGCAGTGGAACCGGAAATACGGTGAACTCTTGGACGATGGTTCATATCAAGTACCTGCTCGGGTAAGTCTTAATCATCAGCCTATATCCCATAGTTTAATTCTTTTTGAAATAGACGGTCCTTATAACTAACAATTTTGTTCAATGTGTAGTGGCAATCAGCTCTCAGTAACGGAGCAGTCATCGGCGAAATTATCGGGTTGTTCATCAACGGTTGGGCCTCGGAACGCTTTGGTTACCGCTATACGATTTTGACGTGTCTTTTCTTCCTCACGGCATTTATAACGATCTTCTTCACTGCAGCCAATGTGCAGGCTTTGCTGGTGGCCGAGATTCTCTGTGGCATTCCGTGGGGCGTCTTCCAAACCCTGTGCATTACGTACGCCTCTGAAGTCTGCCCCGTAGCCTTGCGGAGTTATCTCACAACTTATGTCAATTTCTGCTGGGGTCTTGGACAGTTTATCGGGATTGGTGTGCTCAAGGGCATGCTGGAGCGAGAGGGCGAATGGTCGTACCGAATTCCCTACGCTCTGCAATGGATGTGGCCGCTCCCGCTAGCCATTGCAATCTTTTTGGCCCCTGAATCGCCATGGTGGTTGGTGAGAAAGGGAAAGATTGATGCCGCCAAGCGTTCTCTTCTTCGTCTGACCAGTTTGAATCGGGAGACGGACTTTGATGCGGATGAAACCATTGCTATGATTAGGCATACAACCGCATTGGAAGAGAAAATCACCCATGGCGCCAGCTATCTCGACTGTTTCAAGGGAATCGACTTGCGCCGCACGGAAATCGTATGCATGGTCTGGGCTATTCAGAACCTTAGCGGTAACTCCTTCTCCAACTACTCGACATACTTCCTCGAACAAGCAGGTGTGGAGACTAAGCATGCGTATTCCTTTGCCCTTGGCCAGTACGGAATCAACATGGTAGGAGTTTTCGGCTCATGGTTCCTCATGACACTAGGTATAGGTCGGAGATCACTATACCTGTTCGGACTGTGCGGACTTAGCGCTATGCTTATGATCATGGGCTTCCTTGGCCTAGTCCCCGAGGAAAGCCGCGATAAGAGCTCCCTCGCCACCGGTTGCATGATGCTCATCTGGGCCCTATTTTACCAACTCTCCGTCGGCACCGTCTGCTATTCACTCGTCGGTGAACTCTCAAGTCGACGTCTGCAGATCAAGACTGTCGTGCTGGGACGAATTTTATACAACATAGCCGCTATCGTCTGCAACGTGCTGACACCTTACATGTTAAACCCTGGCGAATGGGATTGGGGCAATTTTGCTGGCTTCTTCTGGGGCGGCGTCTGTTTCTGTTGCATTATCTACACCTTTTTCCGCGTCCCTGAGCCGCAAGGCCGTTCCTTTGCAGAGCTGGACTTGCTCTTCGAGCGCCGCGTTAGTGCGAAGAAATTTGCCAGCACTGAGGTGGATGTCTTTGGGGTGGAGGCGGCAGAAAGTCATGAGCCTCCTCCTACTTTCAAGTAGTCGACAAATTGTCAGTCGATCAAATCTTTTGAAGATTGGATTGCAAAACGAGAAACGAAAAATGAACAAACACACAAAAACACACGAACGACGTCGCAGTGGTGCAGTGGCGCAGAAGGCGCATATGGTGCATAAGGCGAAATTAGCGGCAATTTCTTTTTTTTCGAGTTCTTTTCTAGGTCGCCCTTGCATAATTCTCATGATTCAGTTTCTATTAATCCTCCCCAAGCCCCTTATTTTCCCTTCTTCTACGAAGTCCGCCGTACATTATCTAACTCTTTGGCAACCTCACTTTCTTGACATACCCGGTACCTGCATATTTACTTACCCACATGCAACGGGAGGCTTCACTAATCCCTTTAATACGCCGCCCGCATATATTCAACATGGGCGGAAACCCCCGCCTTTACCAGCTTTTGTACGGTTGTAACGCAGCAAGCCAATGATTTACTTTTTCTTTAATGTGTGTTTGATCGGTTGTGTACTTTTTTACCATTAACGCTTTTTAATTTCTTGTAATTTTCTATTTAGTATCGCTTCCATTATCGACTATTCTGCTTTTTTGTACATATATAATATCATTCAGCTATTTTACAACATGAGTGATTTTCACTGAAGAGGGTTATGTTTATTGAACACCAGTCATCCAGAGCGTCAAGATGTGGAAGAGATACTTATCAAAATGATTATTTAAAACCTGCGTAAGACAGCTTCAAACTTGATAATTACATATGGGAAGACTTGATATACCCGATAATATCCAATTCACAGCGGATATAAACTCTTCGTAGTTTTATGACTTTGAAACGTTGAATCTCAGAACGAACCAACAAAGCCCTAGTGCAGAGAGAGAGAAGGTGCAATTGCGGAAAGTTAGCCTGCAAGACCCGAGGAGTTCCATTGCAGAAGAGTTTTCCAGGAAGCAACGTGAGGAAGACAGCTCTCGCATGTAACTGGGCCTTCTCGCATGATGGGCATACGCCTCGACCAGAACAGTATCCCATAAGTAGACATGCACCTACACTACTGTTGACAGGTCAACCACCCTCCAACATACTTCCAAACAAGAGTTGGCTGTATTTTGTTTTATTCTTTGCATGAGGCTCCTGAGGCTCAGTTTGTCTCCTCTCCACCGGCAAAAATTCCCCCGAGACATCGCAGGCCAACATGCTGAAACAGAAATGCAATGAACAATGCAGAGCCTCAAACCGTCTGCCGTAGGAAAACTTGATACCGTTAAGGTACAGAATACCGAGACAGCCAATCATGACCTTGTAACTACAGTACTCTCATATAAATCTCGTATCCTTCTGGTAGCAGGGGTTAGCACTAGGGTAAGATGTCATCTGTGGGTGTTGACGCTGTCAGTCTTAAAGGTGATTACTAACTTGAAAATGCTGCGAGTTTTGCGAGTGAGAAGACGCCGCCTGTGAAGAAAAGAGGACCTGTATAGAGTACTAAAGATCAAATCCTATTCCAGGTACAATTAAGCTATCCAATGTAGCCGTTCTCCTTGCTTTAAAACTTGAATGGACATGAAGTTATCATTGTTGATGTCGCGGGTTGATGTTCCGCGGAGAAGAATATCGCCGATTCCCCGATCAGAGTGCAACTGCGCCAATAACAAACAACACCAAAGGACAGTTGAGTAACTAACTTGAGCTTAACAACCTCGCTTGATGCAAAAACATGCTAAACTGGCGGTTGCACTGTGCTTTCGGGGTCCTGGCCCTGGCCTGGAGTCAAAGCAGAGCCCCAACTAGGGACGGCCGAATCTAACAGCAGGGCCGAGGCCAATCAACTCTGTGCCCTGTCTGCTAGCCCCTTAATCCAGGGCGATATAAGCCACTTGCTCCCGGATCCTTCGACTCAAAATAAAATGAGATATCCACCCTCCAGCTGTCAGAATACGAAGGAACGCACCAATGATTACATCATCTTTGCTTCCTCAGGCCCCAGGTGCGGTCTCATTCTGTCGCGAGGCATGGCAGACGAAAGAGAAATCGAAGTTAGCGTCTATGTAGGGCGCAATTTGCCTTCATGGGTTAACTTATTTGCTTGGGCTTTATGTCTCCAAAAAGCTCGGGCTTTCGAGCTGAGTCATGAGGATGACATCAATGCTGCTGAGGAGAGACCGCAAAAACTGGGTAGACAGTTGCTTCAAGCTGGGGAACAGGAGTTATAAAGAAGCACTGACAGGATACTCAGTGTAGCAGGAGAAGATGACCTAAAGCTTGTTCTGCGAAGCGTTCTGGGGACGGCGTATGTTGAAATGCTTAGTATTTACGCCTTGGTTGAGGTGATGGAAGCTCTGGCTATTATTATTGCGCACCATCAGCCCCCTTCGATCCCCACCATGCAAGCAATCTGTGAACACGAAGAAACTCGCTAAGATCACTTATACGAACGTCTAGACATGTCTAGACGCTCAATGCAGGGCAGCAATCTTATTCTCCCAGTGCCGTGGCTTTCAGGCCACGAGGGAATTGGAGGGTTTGCCGATATTCCAAATTCTCCTTATATTTCTTTGCGGGCATATAAGGAGAGGATGGCGCCTCCTTTTAAGGTGAAATCCGAAGTACCCAAGCACATACTCTCGTTTACTGTATACCTTCTTTTCTTCAGTCACTCACTCAGTCTTTACCTAACATAACCTTTCTCTATATTCAGTATGTTAGTTTCCCCCCTTTGGTTGTGACTTCTTTGAAGGAAAACTAACAACCCTCCTTAGATTTTACGACTCATTGAATAACCGAGTACGATGCCTTCTGTCATGAAACTAGCTCTTACCGGAGCAGTTGCACTGCTGTCCGCTCTCCAAGCCAATGCCGCTGCCTGGGAAGCCCGCCACGGCCTGACTGCCGAACAATTCCAAAAGACTTTCGATGACCTCCAGGCTAAGAACTACAGCCTCGTCGATATCAGCGGCTACACCGACAACAACAGCCCCCGCTTCGCTGGCATCTTCAAGCAGCACAAGAGCAAACCCACCTTCGCCGCCAGGGGCGAAATCAAGGCTGAAAACTGGCACGCCCTCTTCCTCCAGCTCCGCGATGAGGGCTTCCGACCACAAGTCGTTGATGGATATACCGTCAGCGGCGGCGCCAGATTTGCCACCATCTGGGACAAATCATCCAAGACTGCCTGGGAAGAGAGAACCGGCATGTCCGCCGATGGATTCCAGACTGTCTTCGACGACCTAGTAGACAAGAAAGGATACCGTCTGATATATGTCAGCGGCTATGCTGAGGGGAAGGAAGCTCGCTACGCTGCGATCTGGGAGAAGACGGATAAGAAGACCGAGTGGGTTGCCCGTTTCGGTCTCACCAGCGAGAAGTACCAGGAGGAATTCGACAAGAACTTGAAGAATGGTCTTAGACCCATTCAGGTTAACGGTTACTCTGTCGACGGCAAGACTTTCTTCGCTGCCATCTGGGAGAAGTCTGATTCAATCTTCGAAGCCAGACATGACATGACCTCCGAGAAGTACCAGGAGACCTTTGATGATTTGGTTAGCAAGGGTTATGTCCTCTCTGTCGTCAGCGGTTACGAGCGGGGCGACGGTGTCAGATATGCTGCTATTTGGGATAAGAAGGAAGAAGATGTATGTGGGTCTTAATCGGAGGTTGCCTTCGAGCAAGAATTTTTAGAGTTTGAAGCGCGGGTAGGACTTGTCGATGTGAGCTAGCCTTGCTTCATCGTACGTCAGTTGGATCTACAAGGGGTATTTTTTATAGATGCTTGGCCCTTTTAAACATTGATTTTACTTTTATTAATGAATACTCGGCATCGTCACGATCTCCGACTATACAGCAATACACTGCATTACCTTTCTTCGCCAGTAATTCGTGCACTGTGATTTATCAGCTTCCCAAGTCGTACTTTACTTTGGACTACCTATGAAGCAGCGTAACAATATTCCCCGTACTAAATTCTGCTAGACAGACTGCACCATCATGGAAATATCAAATGGAGGCGTAAACAAGCATTGCTTCCCAAGCCATGGGTTTTGAGGCGTACGGCGTTGTTATTTTTGTGTTTCAGGTCCCGGGTGGCTTGCTTTTACAACAATATATACATGTACCTCCAACGCGGTCTTGGTTGATGGTCCCAGGCCGGCTTTATTAGATTTGAGTAAAGAATGAGAATGTGGAAAATTTGACGGGGCAAGGGTAAAGGACGACGCCGCAGGTGGATATACCGAGCGTTACTTGAAGTCACCAGGGCTAAGATAGGGGTGGATAGGACAAAGTGAAATTTGCCTTTCAAATTCTTAAACGACTGCTGGTAAATCAACTAGCAACAATATAAATATCACTAAATGATAAACTGCGCCCAAAAAGAATTGCAACGTCAGTGTCTGGCACACATCAATCCATCGCCTGACTACCATAATCGCCATGTATTTTGAACACCTTACATATCCAGAGTGTTAAACATAAACCGACGCAAAAAATAGATATAGTGCACTTAGAACCCAAAAAGATTCACATCCTCCTGATAACCCCAATCCTTCAAATTTGGCACGGCCGCAAACTTGATCAATCCAGGCGGGCCGCACAGCAGCGCCACATTTTTTTCCTTGGGCTCAAAGCCATACTTCCGAATGATACCTTTATTCACCAACCCCTTAACCCTTCCCTCTGTCAACTCCTTCGGTTCCGCAAGAACATGCACAATCTGGAACTGCTGCGGATGCTGTTTCGCAAACTCATTAAGCTCATCCACTAGCAGAATGTCATCTTCCGTCTTGTTGGCATCTATCACTTTGATACCAGTCGTATCTTTGTCACCACCGGGCACAGCGTCCGAACGAAGAATACGTGCGATGAGCTGGTACCCAGGAGTAATACCAGACCCACCCAGGATGAGGGTTACATTGCTGAACCGGTGCTTTTTGCCGTCGATGATGAATTGGCCGTGTCCCTCGTACCTAATAACGCCGGCCGGGCCTTTGACTTCGACCTCTTCATTGGGTCGGAGGCAATCGAGGACGTTACTGATTGTGCCGCCCGGTTGCCTGGTAGTGGGGAAATACGTCTTGACGACGAGATTGAACGTTCCATCCTCTTCGTTTTCAAAAATGGGCCGTACTGGCGTATAAGGCCGAATAACGAGCTTGTCAGAGAAGTGGAATCCGAGCTGGACGTGTTCGCAGGTGCCCAGGCCTAGGCTTTTCGTGCCTGGAGGAAGAGAAAATGTGTAGACTCTGGTGTCTTCCGAAAGTTGCTTTTTCTGTTTAAAACGGACCTGGGTCCATCTAGCAATCACAAACAAAGTAATCAGCTTCTTGTGCACTGTGCTATGGCAACAGGGGATTTTACTTGTGACGTTGAATTCCTGCTTCAGGCTTATCCGTAGCAGCTTTTGCCCTCGCTTTGGCGGTCTCTTCCGCTTGCTTTTTGATATATTCTTTCGCCTTATCCGTTACGACACCAAGCACGCACTCTATCGGAGCGTCAATTGATACAAATAACTATCCCGAGCCAGAAATGCTAGGTTGGCGTGTTTATGTACGTACCACTTAGTTTTTGCTGCGCATAGTCATCATGAATACTATCGAATTCCTCAGTGGTCTCCGTATGAACTCTACCAGCATGTGCCAATATTGCAGCTGCACCACCAGGATGCCAACTGAGCACACTCGTCGCATCGTACACTTTATTATTGACAACGATCCAGCAATCCGATTCAGAGTCATGTTTCTCAATCTCCTGACGTGTGAACTGTTTCTGCGGCGCAGCTACTTCATGCCGGATCTGTTCGATTTGGTCTTCCGTGGATGGTCTCATCCAACCTCCTGTACCTGACCCGGGTACGGTAGGATGTTGGAAGGTGATGGATAAATCACCAGATTTCGGGTCTTGGGTAATATCCGTGCGGACGACGTACCAACAATTGTTCATCATACTGATTTCATATGATCATATCAGTAAATATAGCCCTTTTAATCAATGAGAGATATGAGATGCCTACCCCGTTATATTCCAGTTCAGTCTCCGGGGTTGCGTATTTTTCAATGGACCGAAGCATCGCACCGCAATCTCTGATGCTCGAGCTAAATGAGCAATATCAACATCCACGTGCCAGTGAACCCAAGTCCAGAATTTCTTGCCGTGGCGGATAGGTGCTTCAGGGAACTAGGTGTTTAATTAGCGCTCTTTACATCAAACAACGTAGCAACTTTGACATACTCACCCTTCGTATACAATAGAGCCAATTTTCACCGCCGTCCAAGCTTATCTCGACTCGCTGGACTTCATGTCCACCGCCACAATATGCGATCCCTTCAACTCTGTAATCGCTGCGCTTCTTATCAGCCGCAACAAGGTCTAGCGTCTCTCCATGTGCCGGTTTGACAATTATTGAATTCAAATTCTGCTCAGTACAAGCAGTGCTCGGGTGCGCAAACATAGTCTTTGCAAATTCCGAATCCATCTCAATAATGAAGTTAGGCAGTACGCGATTGTCGTAGATATGATAATAGCTATCATTTTCCTTTTCGGAAGTCCAGATCCTCGAAAGCCACTTGACACATCGCCCACCAACATAACCAGGAATGACGACGCGGACGGGATAGCCATGGTCGGGCGGCAGTGCTTTATCGTTCATCTCGTACGCAAGGATAACATCGTTGCTTGCATCCATGGCATACTCCAGAGGGATGCACGTTGCATATTTGCCATCGTTAGGATGGTCCGCCCCCTCAAAGTTGACCCATGAACGAGTCCGCAGTTCTGGCTCGCTTGGTACTCCCGCTGCAAGGAGGACGTCGCGGAGCAATGGACCTTTCCAATATGCGCACCCGCAAGCTCCAGGTCCCCAGTTTGAGCCCTTGGATCTTTTCACCATGTTCACTTCCTTACGTCTATTACCATCACACGCGATGAAGACGGGGATATTGATGGAATCAAAGTTATCCTTAAGTTCTTCCATTGATAGAATCAACTTTCCGTTTTCAACGTCAAGCCGATGGGTGTGCCATCTCAGATGAGGAACGGCGCCGTGGGAACGCACAAAATGGATCTTGTTCGGTGTGGTGAGGCCAGCGTCATAGAGCATACTTAGAGGAGTCTCACAGTTCAACGGATGCTTCCCTGTAATCCGAATGAGCTCATCATTTCGAGGAACCCAGTTATCCGGAGTGAACTGATCTGCCTCATCGATGCAAAGCGGTTTCCCGTCGTCATAGTCAGACAACGGAGACTTTCCTTTACCATCGTTCTGTTTGAGCGACTGTATATATTCCTTCTCATGCTGCAAAGCTCGCAGAAGCGCCATCTCTTGTGCTGAGTACTTTGTCTTCATATCTTCCTTCTTCTTTTCCTCTTGTTCCTTAGCCTGAGAGTCAGCCTCCTTCTGCTCCTGCTGTTTGTCTTCCGGCCCCTTGGGAGCATACGCATTTTGATGTGTAGCATTCTCCCCGCGATCCCGTCTCCATTCATGCTCCTTTTTCAAGTCCTTCTCCTCCTCTTCTCTCCTCCTCCTATCCTCCTCCTCCCTCTTCCTCTTTTCCACATTGACGGGCCAATCCTGCTGATTCTTGATAAAATCCTCTGTCGTATGCAGCACGTACCGCCAACCTCTAGAGTAGACTTCAGGCCGTCTCAAATGAAAGTCCTATATTACCGCCCAAGCGAACCACATTAGCAAATTCCACGGAAGTAGACTAAGTCGCTCCAACAAGACAAGTAGAAGGGGTAATATACTTCCTGCTTCGCCATAACATCGCGCACAGTGAGCAGCTCTCCATGCTCAATTTTCTTCTTCAACTCTTCCTCAGTCTCTATTGCGTGCGCCTCGTACTCGAGCTCCTCCTTAAGCCATTCATCACCACGATTAGTCAGTCCAGGGAAGTGATTTTGACGATTGCGGAGCCCGATACGATGCAGTCCAGCTGTTCGCCAGTCTGGCTCATCTTCAATCTCCCTCCTCGTTGAACCCGGGTGGTACCTCGGGCGGGTAAAATGAGCGACCGCAGTCATTGTGTTTACTCAACGAATTGCTAGCGCTCTCGGAGTTGTTGTTTTCTGGGAGAAGAAAGAATTCCTTGTCCTAAATTAGTTACAGAGAAAGAGGGAAGACGGCCAGGGCGCAGCCTGAAGTGGGAGGCCTTTTGCAATGAGGGGTAACGGCCATTGACATTCCCATTCGTTCCAATCTCCGCGGGGCACCTTATACGTATTAGACTTCATAACTATCAAGAGGGCCTAATGCTCCGAGCTATGACTTCACCATTGTCGGATCCCTGATGTAACTGTAAGAGGTGTAGTCTAGGAAAGGTTGGTTGCATGACATCATCCTGGTAAGCATCGCAAATCCGGGGTAATGTAGATGACATAATCGAACATACCCCCAATGTTGAGCTTATTGCCAGTCTGCTTGGCCAGTATAATAGCCAGAGAATGAGAATTCCGTATTAAAGACAACAGCGAGTGGATTTTGCATGTTAGCACATGTTGTGAATCCGATCTTCTATTTTAGATCTAGTACTGTCATTTTCAATTAAAAAAAGCAACCATGATCTATCTCCTGGCGCGCTCTCAAGGCGTTAAATTCACAGGATAACCTTATGCGTCGCTCCCTTCTCCGATTCCTCTCCGAAGATGTTGATATCCCATCGTGGAGAGTCTATAGAAAGGCTAGTCAGTAAAAGGTCTAGACGAAAAAAAAAACATCGTAGTTCATTGGCACTTACAATATGCATAAGGGGTGTTGTATCGCTTAGGCACTTTGCCTAGATCACTGATAGTAGAAACGTCCTCCGGAGAGAGATCAATCTCCTTGAAATTCTCGACGATTCGAGAGGGGGTCACAGACTTGGGAATGACACTGTGACCACCGACCTGAGCCCAAGCAAGCAAGACCTGAGCGGGCGTAGCAGAAAGTCTCTCCGCAATGGCTTTGATCTCTGGGCGAGTGACAAGAAGGGGCTCGCCGATTGTGTTGTTTCCGAAAGCCTTATCACTAGTTAGAAACCACTCATTCTTGATTACTGTCAAGGGCAGGATACTAACAGAGTAAGCAGTGATAAGAATGTTCTTCTCCTTGCAGTACTTAACTAAGTCGTTGCTTTGGAGAAGGGGATGGCGCTCCACCTGGTTCACGGCGGGAACGACACCAGTTGCCTTGATGAGAGCTTCGATCTAGAAGCATATGTGAGTATGAAAGCACGAGCATAGACTTAGCTGAGTAAAAGAAACATACGTGTTCAATTGTTTGGTTGGACACTCCAACGCTTCTAGCCTTGCTCTTTGGAAGTTGAGTCATAGCTGTCAAGACACTGTTAGTCAAAATACCAAGCCAAAAGGTCATGAATAATCCCAACGAACCCTTCCAGGTATCCACAAGGGAGATAGAATCGTCAATCTTAACATCCTTCTTAGGATTGGTGCTGGCGGCATCAAGAGGGAAAAGCTCAGTGTCGGACCGATACTCGAAGGAAACTGGCCAGTGGATAAGGAAGAGCTAAATAAAGGTAAGAGTCCTTGTCCTGTATAATCGAGGGATAGCTGTTTGAAAACATACATCAAGGTAGTCAAGTCCAAGCTCTTCCAAGCTAATATCAAGGGACTTCTCAACGTGCTCTGGCTTGTGGTGGCTTTTACGAGTAACCGTTAGCCAAATCCAAACGCTGTCTAAAAATAATGGAATATATCCTACTTGTTCCATAGCTTGGAGGTCTTCATGACAGAAACATGTTAGTTATACTCTATATCAATGACCGGAGACGGGACATTTACAACATACGATGAAAATGTCCTCACGCTTCAATCCTGGGATTTCCTTGAAAGCCTTCTTCAGACCTTCGCCGACCTCACGCTGGTTTTGATAGCTGGGGTGGAATTCAAATCAGTAAACTGATGTGAAACGTGCTATCCGTGGTCACACAACTTGAAACCTACATGTGGGCGAGATCCTAAAAAATAATTCATGGTTAGCTATTTTCGATATATTCTGAAATCATTTGGGTCCTTACAAGGTGACGATAACCGGCTTTGAGCGCCTGGAAGACACCTGCGCCGACCTCACCAGGAGCGGATTGCCATGTTCCGTAACCAAGCAGACTGCATTCGAGGGAAAAAAAGTATTAGTCCGGAGTACCCCGCAATCGTCTCATTTCCAGGAATAGCACCTACGGGATCTGATGGCCGGTGTTGAGGGTTGCTTTTCTGCCGAGAGACATGATGAAGATATGATCTGACGAAGGTAGATAGAGTGTATGCGTATGGACAGCAATTGACAGGAGTAGTGAGGTTGATTCTTGGAGACGAATTGTTGGTATGAAAGGGGAGATTATAAGTCGTGCTGTCCCTCCAAAGATTTCCCCTCTTCTTCTCTCCGGATGAATTCAGTGACGCTGTTCCCCACGTTGTGGAGTAGACTTTCCCGTCATGATGTCATTATCTGTCGCTATTTCCATGGCCGATGAAGATTTCTACAGTTTTCTCCCGGCGATGGCACTGCCGAACTCTTATGATTCTCGATATTATCTGAAAAATCGATATTAGCAATGGGCTCAGCCTTCTCAGCATATTTTTTATTGACTTACGACTGTACAGTATACGGAATGCATTGAGATCTGGAGTATGTTTCTATGCCATATCTATTATTGCTGACGCAAGAGTTGGTGGTTGAATCGAATTACTCCAGTCGGCCCGACTTTTCGCCTAAATATAAAACTCTTGACGCTGAATCTGAAGCCTCTTCCATTTATGCTACATTACAAACTGGCAGTGAAATGCTTCATCGCATATCCAGCTCTCAATTATACACGCGGCACCGGGAGGTATTATATATCTCCATTGCTGACGAACGCAATAATGGCTTCAAAGAATTTCCGTCAGTTTCTTGATGTTATTATTAGGAGATATGTATTTAGCCGTTGCCTTCGATTGAATCTCCACCCGGATGAGTGCTTCGAAGTTCGAGCTTTTGGCCGGTTTGCGATGGGGCATCCCGTACGGAGCAGACTGTTCCGTTCTTTGGCTTTGTCATTTTGGCATCCGCTTGAATCTCAGATGCTGTGAATATATGCAGCTGAAAGGGGGTCAACACTCTGCCAAGGTTCATGAAATGCTGCTCATTTGGGATCAAAAAGGGGAAATGATGCAAAGCTAACAATCTGAATTAGTATTCCAGTTCAAAAACAATAAGGAGCAAGCAAATCATCGTCGGATAGGGAAACAAATTGACTAACTCATAACCACTGAAGTTACCCTCAACCCTAACAAACGTTCAAACGCGAGAAGATAAACGACTCTTAAGATATCCCTTAAAGTTGGAAAATACCAGAAAAACTGTGAGAGCCTGCTTTCCTTACATTGCATCGATGGAACGTGTTGACTTTTATGTAGAACTCGGGAGGCTGCATGAAGCCGCTCTATTTTCACTACTATATATCGGTTAATCAGCTGGGCTACATCGGGCCTCAGTCTCAAGTGGATAGCCCCAATTGATATCGATATTGTCCTCTTTTCACGTATGTCTCGAGGAAGAACTTACATTTCAGAAATGTGCTCTTGTGAGCTTCTGCTCTTTCACTCATTTTCCTGCTAACTTCCTGAATATAGCAACCTGATTCTTATGTTCTTTCCACCCCTCGAACCTACCATGACAACAGATGAAGTCTTGCTTGTGGCTCCTTCAAAGGAAAGCAGGCTCTAGGTCCAAAGATTGGTGCCTTTGAAGTCTTGATCGCAGGAATTAATAGGACTTGGAATGCTCGGCGTGTTCCGCTCTTCATCTTGACTAACACCAAGAAAATTTCACGTGCGAAATCTTTCTATCAATAACTAACAGGTAGAAACCGAAAGGTGCAGCGTCCGTCTACATGTAGCACCCAAGCTGGAACCATGATCAACTGATACGGAGTATAACCCGCTCTTTCTCGACGTGAGCTAACTCGAACACTAATCATGTCATCGAGCTCTGTTTGCATACGTGTTTCTTAGGAGATGCCAATCCATCGTCTTATCACATAGTATGAAACAGGGAATATTGCTGAAAACGGTGAGGGAAGGCGATATAGCACCAATGACCGTGCGTCTAGTCTCTCCATTTTCTACGGGTAAACCACGCCTTTCGTAGACGTGGATACGGTAAACCAAAGGTGCTATCTAATGCTAATCCCATACAAAATAACTAGCAAACAGCATATCAATGAACAATGAACTTATTGTTTCCTGAAATCAACAAAATCGCGTGGCGGCTTGGATGGCGCTGCCCAGCGCTCACCGCCTGCCGAGCCAGTCGATTCCTCATCCAATTGGGCGTTACGTGGCGCCTCCGGTTTGACACATAGGGAGGATGTTCTATGTGGTATTTTTCTATGCAGAGGTCATTTCAGCCTGCCACTATTTCCACTGAACTTCAACAAACGCAACTTATCTGCAAGAAGATGCCTCGCTTAAGTCAAACCTGATCCAAATTGACCTCCGTCCCCAAGTCGATAAATAGCTGTGTGGCAGGGCATAAAGGCCCGCCAGGTTGAGGCTCCCCAAAACGCAGAGTCCCCCCAGCCTCTGGGTCTTGGGACCCAAGTCTCCGCGATAGTCACCAGTCTGCATGCAGGTGCGTGCACGGTGGAGGTCGTCTGATTCCTGGATGGGTTACAGGTAATAATTAGGGACCGCTCCGGGCAGGGGAATTCAGGATGGTGCCACTGGAAGATGGATTTCGGTGGAAGTCCGACTCGGATCGGCCCGGGCGCCAGCTTTTCTTTGAAATTAGTTCACTTCTTGCACCAGTACGCGCTTGGACTCTTCGAATTTGAGGATGATCTTTCTATTTATCTTCCAATTCATTGAATCCAAGCCCGAGGTGGATCTATGAAAACTGGAGTTTTGCCCACTCTCTCGGTACACTTCTTGTAACGGCTTTTTGACATCTGATGCTCCACTGCTCATCTTCTAAGTTCTAGCAGTCTGAGCCCGTGGACACACAATGTTCACGTTCGGGTTACCTTTCTAGCTTCATCCTACTTTGATCAGCCTTGTTCTCTCTCAATGAAAAGGCCCTGGTTCCATGCTAGTGCTGTTGATATTTGGTCACATCATGGACTAACCACGACGGTGTGGCCTGCTAAATAATTTGCTCAGTTCAACAGACGGGATGGTTTGCGCCAAACTCAATGCTAAAAGTTTTCCTTTCTTTTCCCTTTTCTTTTGATTTCCCGTCAGTCTTCCCTTAAACGAAAGACATGAAAGCCATCCTTCTCCGTCCTTTACCTGTACAGAATCTCGTCTCGCCATGGCGACGCCTCCTGCAATGCCCGAAGCCCTCTTTGGAATGCTGACCACTATTGGGGAGGTCACCGTCTTTATGGGATTCACAGGTATTTGCTGGTTCAACAACGCTGAGCTTCTGATGAAGGTCTTCCTCTTCTTTCGACAATATACCGGTGTCTACTTTTACAGCTTGATATTTTCCGCTCTAGGAACGGCCTGTTACCAGTCGTTTCTATATGTTCTCATTCTGAACAAAATGAACGTCCATGGCGCGTTGTCTGGCTTGCAAATCGGATGGACATTCATGGTTACGGGCCAGTCGCTGGTTCTGTGGTCTAGGCTGCATCTTATCCTGGTCAAGACTAAGATTTTGAAGATGATTCTCGCAATGATCGTTTTCAGCACGGTGACCATGGTTCCCTTGCTGATGTCGACCGCACACATGGTAAGTGGTCAACTTCTTACCATAGACCGCGTATGAATATACCTAACTTGGTGGCGTCATAGTCCCTATACAACGAAGGTCTAATCCTCTATGCCCCTTTTACCATCGCCGAAAAAGTCGAAATCTCAGTCTTCTCCGTCCAAGAACTCATCATCTCTTGCGTCTACCTGTACACGACTTGGAAAATGCTCCGCATCCGCGACGTGTTGCAAAAGGGCTACACGAAGCGACTGATGCGCCATCTGGTCATCGTCAATATCTTCATAATTGCACTCGACATCACGCTTCTTGTTCTCGAGTTCGTCACGCCCATGGGTATCTGGGGCTCATTCAAGGGCTTCGCGTACAGCATCAAGCTCAAGCTCGAATTCCACACCCTGAACAAACTCAAGGAATCACCAAAGCGGCAGGGAACGGAAACCGGCCTGTCAGGGAACCTACGCAGTGATGAATTGGACACTATTCGCAAAAACCAGTGGAATGGGGCTATCCACAAAAGTACTGTGCATGCTGGTTCATCATCTCCGAGTGTGCAGACTAGTGCCGGTACTCAGATCATGCGCACGACTGATTTTATGATTGATAATGAGAACGGGCTTGGAGAAGAAGGAGCGGCTACATCAAAGGCTCGAAAGGGGTCGCCAACATCTTCCTTGGTGGAATTTGCGTCGAAGGGAAATTGATCGGACCTGAAGCTATAGTAACTGGATTACCTTTTGTAATGCTCTTTTGAAATTCCAGCCGTTGGATTTGAAGACCTCGCTTCAACTACAGCAACAATAAAGAAGAATAGTCCATATTAGATACGTAAATGTCGGCCGGCATCAGCTTCAAAATTTGCCCTCGCAGTGTAAGTTGTTGTGGATGGGAAAGGAAACATACATAGCAGGAATTTGTGCACTAGCGCCCTCATTTTAGGACTTGCGACTGCTGATACAGTCCGTCAGGGGCTGAGATACTACGTACGTAGCAATGGGCCTACCTATATCCACTCCCCCGCAGAAGAACCCATCGCTAGCAACAGCCATAATAATGGAACCACACCGCTAATTCAACGGCCCCGCGCTCTGCTACGAAGTGTGCCTTTAGCGCTCCGCAAACCACAAGTATTGCATAGCGCCGTTAATAGCGTAACAATGCTCCGGCTTTTTTTTTTTTTTTTTTTTTTTTTTTTTTTTCAGAGCTCGCTTTTCTGACTTCAGGAGAGCTTGCTTTCTCCTTGAACATAATGTCCCCAAAGCATGGCCAACAGCGACAGGATGAATGATAATAATTCATACAGCTACCTCCTCCTAGCAGGGGTCCTCGGTCTAGCGATCTACTTCGCATCCCAGGCGCTTCAAAATTTATTTTGGCACCCGCTGTCCAGCTTTCCGGGACCAAAACTCGGCACCCTAACACGGTTTTACAAGGCGTATATCGACGGGTCGCCGAGTAAATCTTTTGTGCATGCGTTAAAGGAATTTCATGGAAAATACGGTATGCCACTATACTTCCGGAGCAGGGATTATTTTCGGATCCATCCATTGACACATTCTCCAGGCGACGTCGTGCGGGTCGGCCCGAACGAGCTGCATTTTTCCGACCCATCCGCGTACTTTGACATCTACAACCCGAGTAACCGCTGGGACAAGGAGGAGACATTGTACCATAGTTTCGGTGAGGACCGTTCCTCGTTTGGCTTCCTGACGTACAAGGAGGCCAAGGAACGGCGGGACTTGCTGGCGCGGCGGTTTTCGAAAAAGGCCGTCCACGAGGTACAGGATATCGTGCAGGAGAAGGTTGAGGAGCTGTGTGCATCTTTTGAGAGGAACTGCAAGACTGGGCCGATTAATCTGTTTTATGCGTTTCGGTGCATGTCGACGGATGTTATTACCTGTGCGTGAGCTGAGGTTCCCATGCACTTATTCTGTATGTAAGCTAACCTGAGACCATCTCTCCAGATCTTTGCTTTGGAAAATCGATTGATGCGGTACATGCGCCGAAGCATGAAGCGCCCATTGTCAAGGCGATGGACGCTTCGTTGGCCGCGTTCGTCTGCTTCAAGCATTCGCCCCTTTACAAGAACATGATCATGAAATGTCCTCCAAACCTTTCGAAGATTATCAGCCCTGCGACAGCCGGTCTGGTAGATTTGCAAGTTGTTCGTAGCCAGTCCGATTCTCGAAATATGTGACGATATATTCTGACCACACGTAGCTTCTCCGCAAGCAAATTGAGGAAATCACAAACGACCCGAGCGAACTGGCAAAACTTCCCCATTCCCAGACCGTTTACCACGAACTTCTCAGTCCAGAGGCGTACCACAGCGGTACTGTCCCCAGCAGCGAGAGTCTGTACGAAGAGGCGCAAGCACTGCTGTTTGGCGGTGCAGACACAACTGGCACAACCCTCATGCACGGCTCGTTCTACATCTTGACTCTGTCGGATGTGTACAGGCGGCTGAAGGCGGAGCTGCTTCAGGCGTGGCCTGACTTGGATCAACCACCCCGGTTGAGCGTATTGGAAAAATTGCCGTATTTGGTAAGACAGTTGTCGGCTATCCAAAGTTGTACTCCGGCACAGGACTAAAATTATTTTGCAGACTGCCGTAATCAAAGAATCGATGCGGATGAGCCCCGGTGTTGCATCCCCTCTTCCTAGAGTTGTTCCTGCCGCAGGAGCAACGATCTCTGGAAAATTTGTCCCTGGAGGGGTAAGTCTACTCTGAACCAAATGCTACATGTACACCAAAACTGACATACTGTGACAAACCTCGTCTATTTAGACTGTCGTTGAGATGAGCAGTCAATTCGTGCATCGTAATGAATCGGTGTTTGAGAAGCCCAATGACTTCATCCCTGATCGCTGGATGGGTGACAATGGCCAGCGCCTGGATAAATGGCTCGTGAACTTTTCCCGCGGACCACGACAGTGCCTTGGACGAGAGTACGTGCATCCCTTTTCTCTATTCCAAACTGACCCGAATTGATCTGATTTGTGTTCATTTTCTTTCTAGGCTTGCCTGGGCAGAGCTCTATCTCTGTTTTGCGCACGTATACCGCAGATTCGACCTCACTATCCATTCGTCGAGGTAAGCTCCAATGTATACAGGGAGGAGGCAGCTTCGCTAACTTATCCGCAGCCCCAAAGCCCTCGAGTTCCGTGATTGTTTCCTGCCGGATTATATTGGGCCGCATCTGCGTGCTGATCTGAGTCCCGTTGCGGCATGAGAATAAAGGAGGAGAGGGCTCAACCCGGCTTATATGCGCATGGACTTCTGAAGTTAACAATCGATATCGGTTATGCCGCAGAAAGACGTTGCTTGTACTGCATATCGGACTAATAGTAATTGGTAATTGGTAATTGGTAATTGGTAATTGGTAATTGGTAATTGGTAATTGGTAATTGGTAATTGATAATTGATAATTGATAATTCTGTTGAAGAGGATTATAATCTTGTAATTTATCCAGAGGGAGGATATGTAGTTAAACCCAGTAACTAATATCAAGTGAGCCAAGCGGCGGAAGGTCGTAGGTTGAATTTACCTGACAAGTACCTACTGAGCGAGAGATGAAGCCTGCGGTGTCGAGGCAGAAGTAGAAGTGTATGCTGTTGGCAAAAGATTTAAATTTATGCCATCTGTAATAACTAGCATTAAACGGAGCTGTTCACCAGGATGGAAGACTGGGTAAAAATCTGATTTTTGAAGTACCGCTGTACTCCCACAATTAGTTCAGAATTGGATAAATAGTCTCTTCTTCTCCATCCGTTCTCTCCTTGTCATGGATTTTCTTTAGCGGTTCTCCCCCTGCAATCCCGCGAAGAACAGGAGTAGATTGACTGGTTTGAAGGGTGACGTTTGAAGTTGATGTTGTTGACAGTTATCTCGGCAGCGGGAACGACCGAACAACTGCCCGCGTTCCTTCAGTCGATTGAAGACAAGGCGGAAGCGGCTGCCTTTACATGACCCTCTTCTGGCAAATTCTTCGCCGTACCTCGAGTTCTGAAATGACGTACTACAGTCTACTCGTGCCGCTGCTTACTCACGCTGCATAAAGATAACAGGGTTACTCCTTATTGTTCTTAAAGCTAAACATGAGCTATATGAAGCTTTGAGCATAATCAGCAAAGTTCACAAAATATCAAGTTAATACTAGTAAAAGAACATCTAAATATACTACAGGCGTACTGTTCATAAATGCACAGTGCAATATCTTCAATATCTCCCCTTTAACAATTTGATGACTCTCCCTGCTGAGCTGGTTGCTGCTCCTCCACAATGACTTCGCATTCTTTGAATGCTCCACCTCCACCCTTATGCTCTATAACACCAACAAACTTGCCATTTTTATCCGTGACAATGCGAAACCTTTCTGTCTCACTATCTGTTTTAAAAGTGATGATTGATCAGTCAACTTAGTCCGCGATAGGGCAATGGGGCCTTGACGAAAACTACTTACCGCCATTCCACACATTTGGTCTTTCATGATGTAATGGGTACTCCCAGAGTTCTTGTATGTTGGTATCCATCGTTCTACCATGGTTGTTAAATCTTTCAGGGTATTTTCCGACGATCCTATTGTTACGAATAAGATCCTTCATAATAGCGAGGGCCGCTCGAATTTTTGCCTCAGAAACCGTGGTATCTGAACACTTGGCCTTGCCAATCGGCTTATCCTTTCTCTTCTTGTTGCCGCGGGTGGCAAGCTCTTTCTCGGAGCGGGTAGTAATCGCCTTGTTCTTCGTACCGGGAGTAGCCTTCTTTTTCGCGGGACAGGAGTTTGGGCGTTTCTTGTATTTGCTAGGCTCTGATGGGCGGTTAGGTTTGTTATTGGGTTTGTTAGGCTTCGACGGTTTATTTGGCTTGGATGGTTTATTGAGTTTGTGAGTGGTGTATTGGTTTTGCTATTCTTCGGCGGTTTATTTGGCTTGGAAGATTTATTGCACTTCGATGGTTTATTGGAATTGGACGGTTTATTCTTTGACGATTTGTTCTTTGACGGCTTGTTCTTTAACGGCTTATTTGACTTCGACGGTTTGTTGTTCGACGGTTTCTTTTTCGATTGTTTATTGAATTTGGATGATTGCTTGGGGTTCGACGGCTTCTTGGACCTAGATGTTTATTTGGCTTCGACCATTTACTGGGTTTAGGGAGCTTTAATGCGCGGCCGGCCAATCTCCCAATCATTGGCAATATTCTGCGGCTGATATGCTTGGGCGCGTTGTTGCTAGTAAAACGCGGAGAGAAAGAGGAAGAGGGGGAAGAAGAGGGCGAGGCTCTAGTCCGTGTGCATGCTGTGTAATTGTCCGAGACAGTTTCCCCAGTGTGTTGCATAACACCGACAAAGCTTCCAGCATTATCAATGTAATCAGTGACAAGGTGATATACGCCAGGACTCCCTATTATCTCACACAATCCTATGTTAGAGCTGTTCTTATTTTCGAAAAGATGGCAGGGGATGCGATGAAGCCTCGCCACTCCTGTACAAACCCCCTATTTGGATTGGAAATTCTCTCAGTTTAGTGCCAGACGGTACAGTCGAAAAGACTTTGTCATTCCCATTTCCTTTGTTGTTCTCGAAGGGGGAAGGATATATCCCGCCGGCAGCTTTTTCGTCATGTGCCCTGCATTCATTGAGGGCCGCTTGGACGTCCTGCTCAGATATTGTGGCTCCATCAGGGCAAATAAAGTCGTCAAGTGATGCTCGTTTACTGGGTTCACCTGGCGCCAGGAAAGAGTTAGGAGAGGCGTGGGAAATAACTAGAAATCCGTAAAAAATTGTAGACTTCAGATCAAACAACATATTGAACATTAGAAGGCAAGAGACCAAGGGAATATGCTGAGCTCCTCAGTGACAAGGAGGATTGAAAGACAGCACTGCAGTTGTCTCTGAGCTGATATCAAAGATCAGGTCGAGAGAAGTCGAAATACGGGGGTCCTCACCCCTAAATATAGGGAAAGAAGAATTCAGCTAATACAAGCCTGCCAGTAAAAAAAATTTGCCTCAGCCAAAGATAAAAACCGCGAAAGATAAGATTCCCTTAATTCCTCCCTTTCAGCTTTCAGACATCTCACCACGGAGGGTGGCTGCAGGGGTGGATGAATCCGAAAGGTACAGCTTGTAAATCCCATGAAATTCATTTGTGTAAGCGTCCGGATAGTAAGCTAGTGGGGTTTAATGTACGCTGCGTAGTCACAAACCCGCTACTTTGGGCATGGATGATGGCAGTCTGGTTGTAAAAGTGAGAAATGCGCCGAAGCATCGGAAGGTTTAATGATGTCGTCTACCTGCGGCTGAGAAAGGAATATCTCAACCACCCTAGATGATAGACATCATTGTCAATTGCTTTAAAGCAAGGGTAGCTGGAGGAGTGGGAAAGAAAGAAAATATTAGCCTTGATAACGCATTCAAACCAATGATACGAGAATTGGCTCAGACAGCGAATATCAAGACCTCGGCGGCAGATGTGGCGCACGCACAATTCTGTATGTATCGTGGAATCATGGGAACGAGTGACAGATCCGACGTTGAGGATATTCAATTAAACAAGATAGAATGGTTAGACATGTCCCTTGCTGACAACAAGGGAAGTCAACCTGGAAAAGAAAAGCATATAAAACAAAATTATTCAACCATTGACGTCAACTAGGAATAGTCCGCTTAGGCACCGGACATTGTCCTGAGAGTCGTGTCTGTTCGTCACCCCTGCTGATTCTCTGTAGCCTAGATTTCACCATACTGTGCCAGTCAGTTTCTGTGCGAAGAAGAAGAAAAACATCGAGACCATGGAAGAAAATTAAAAGATTTCAGCGTGAAATAAGGGTTGGGAGGCTCCCTTAATCAAAATCACTCTGTTTACTTGGTCCCCTAGAAGAATGTATAAAAAGGCAGCTTTTGGTGAAGGATCAATGGAAACTCAACTTCTTGTGGAAGGGATGTAGCGCGACAACCCCTGGGCAGCCAATGATGACGCGGCGGCGCATGAGGCTTCATATGCTACGCGCGCATCTTAGAATCCAAGCAGTAGTTCCAAAGCTTTCTTCTTCCGTGCTTCCAGACCCATTCTCAGCTCTCGCTTTAATGCCCGGAAGCACCAGAAGCAATTTTCATCAGGTTCGCCCACAACTCCACGCTGTGACACATATTTAGCTGCTGCTTCCAACCAAGCCCTCAGCGCAGGTGAGCTGCACTCTCAGGAACTTTTGCAAGGCTAAGTCATGATAGAGTGAAAGATTTGATGTCTGTCACGCGGCGCAGAATGTTCTGTTGAAGCAGTGGGTCTGTTCTATTCATGTCCTTGACTCCTTTCTCTCCTGCTTTCAAATATTATTCCATCTCTGCGTGGTTGGATGGTCAGAAAAGGCCGCATATCAGATTCAAAGAAGACAGAGGTAGGAACTGGATCGCCATCTGCCTTTGATAGTAATTGATGGTTCTTGTGAGGACGTTGTGTTGTGTATGTGGATTGGACGTATATAGGAATCACACTAACTACTCGTGCTGATCTGACTAACCCGAGCTAGTCTTGGCTTCATAATCTGACATGCCTCCGAAGCAGAACTTACCTGCCTGCGAAATGCACTCCGAGTCTTTTGTGCCTAACGTTACTAAGTTCTAACTTAGTGCCTGCCACATGTTGTTTCAATTGCTGTTTTGCTTAAAATAGCAACAGGTTTCTTTTTTTGAAGAAAATCCCCTGGCAGGTTGTTTGATATCTACCCCCTGGAAAGGAGCGAAGGCAGAGAAGAGGCTATTATGTGAAGTTGATGTTGGATAGTTGATGTCCCAGGTTGAAATTGCGATAGATTGCTTTGGGATTTCTACCCTTGTTGGCCGGCTTCACCCAAGACCAGCCCCCCGCCCCGCGCCCCCTGAGTATCTGTGCCTGAAGGATTAATCCTTTTGCCTTAGCGTTTCTATTTTTTCTGACGCCTGCGCTTTTGCAGCCCGAAAGCCCCTGAGCTCCGCAAATGTTCCTGTTGAATTTATATTGGGCCACATCTGGCTGGGTCTGTTATGGTACGAGGATGGCGGAACATTAGCTCTGCTGGAAAACACATCATGACTGTTATTCAATAATAAAATAATATTTTAATTGAAAGGAGAAATGAATATATGTTGTCATCCAGAAGTGTATCCCTTTTCTCCCACAGCATTGATACTCTTCATCAGGTTTCTCATATGAAATGCTGTACGGAGCGGTTTGTGCCTCTCACTATATTGGTGAGAAAGCCTTATCTAGTCTTGATCTCACGCGGATTTCACTAGTTGAAATCAATATTATCCTTTTTCATATGTCTTGAGGCAAAACACAACTTACAAAGTTATGAAATGCATCCTTGTGAGCTTTTGCTCTTGCATCCATTTTCTCAGCTAACTTCTCCAGTACAGCAATCCTATTTTGGTTCCCTTTCACCTCCTTAAACCCATCATGACCAATGAAGTCATGCCCATGTGTCCTCCGAAGGGAAGCAACTCTATGCCCCAAAATTCAGCTACAATTTAGCTGGTATTCAAGTTAGGGGAACTTACTCTCGAAGCAGTTCAGCAGACTTTGCGCTTTTCTGCGCGGCAGTGTCGTGAAATTCTCGCGCGCCTAGCAGATGTCCACCATAAATTCCTGGAGCGGCTGCTCGCATTTTCGCGGTGACCCGGGGAGCGCTTCCGATATGCCCCCTATACACATCATCCCTTGAAGAGATTGCAGCCGCGTCCGCATCTTTATATCTATTATACTCCATGTTAAAAGGGGATTCCTTCGGATAGCCGTGATTGTATTCTGATGGGTTGTGTGCTTCCCGAAAGCGGTCAAAGCTGCCTGCATAATGTGCAGGGGCGCTGCCCTGACTTGCTCCTCCATGCAACGTATTCGGTTAGCCTGTTTGGTACCTCCAACTCTCTTTGCTTGGCTGCTTGGAAGGCGCATACGTCTCCGACCGAACATGAGGCCTTCCAAAATCACGGCTGTCATATGCAGACATAACTGAAGGGGGCGTCGCCGCTCGAGAACTCCCGCCTGGGTGCAACGATTTCTCAATCTTAATCCCCCCAATATATAACTCGCCGTTCTCTCAAATGGTCGAATTATCACGTCGCGACATAACGGATATTCAAAGGTTTCAACCTGGAGGTCGGGGTCTTGAAACAAAGTAGTGCAACAACGGAGAAGGTTAAAAACAGGAACTGCTGTTGCAAGATGGCAAAATTAAAAGGAATTGATGCCTCAGAAACGGCCAAAGAGCGACCTTAAATGCTTTTTCTTCCATGATGAAGACAATGCCGTGAAGCCCTACTTCAAGCACTTCTGCCGCCGAAACGCCAGCCCCAGCATTGAATAAGAACAGGAGTTATTCAAACCCAGGTTAGTTCATCCTTCCACCACGTATACGCTTGTGACCTGACGCAGCCTCGAAAACCAAAAAAGCGTTTGAAGAGGTCGCAGAAAAGGATCTAAGTTGGGTAAGCTTTTTAGCAAGCTTTGAGGGCGCACTCGAAAGTAGTATGCAATATCAGCTGTCGCATGGTCTTGCCCGCATCCGGCAGTTCGTCGGAATAGAGCCGGAGAAAGCCCGTCATAATCTCCTCGCTACATGGTCAGAACGACATATTCATCCTGGTTTTCTGTCCAGTGCTCTAAGAGAAGCTGCGGTGTGGGGCATAGACCAGGTTCTAGCCGAGTTTGAAAGTGAGGATGAAGACGAGTTTATTCCCAAACCCTGGTTTAAGGACGAGGACAGCGGACCAGAGGACGCCTGGCGGTGGGCTCACCAGGCAGAGAAGAGCCGCACTTTTGTTTACTCTCCTTCTAATATTCAATTGCGAGAGTGGTCGTATGTTATGTGGGATCGCAGAAGGCTTGATGAATGGTGTGTATTTGAGCAAGCGTGGAATGGTTATGTTGACATCGATGAGTTTGAACAAGTCGAGAGCGTTCGGCGACTGGAGGAGCAAGGCATGTTAAGACCAGGGAGAAGATTATGAAACATCAGAAAAGGCTTGAGGATGATGCGGCGTATAGGGATGAGTATAACCGGATGATAGGAAGGCAGGGAGAATCCAAGGCACTCGAAAGAAGGCCACAATCTGGCCTCACGCTTGCCAGAAGAAGGGGCCTCTTTCCTCATCCTACTTGAAAATAAGCATTATTCTGGCTGTCCCAGGCTCATCGATTCATTAGTCTTCAATATCATCATGATATTATTCACTTGAACTTCTTATAAATGTCCTCATCAAGCTAGGTTGGTCGATTCTTTCCCAGCGACAACTACCTCAATGCCTAGAAAATATGCATTAACTGAAGCCCCAACCACCCCCCTCACGCTACAACCACCTCAAACTCCTCCACAACAACCGTCCCCCCCAACTCCTGCGTAGCATAATAAAATATACCAAACCGATATCCCATAAAAAACTGCCACTCCCTATTAAACACCAACGTATCTCCCAGCGGCAAAAACCCTTCCCCATCCACGCTATACTCAAAGCTCCCCTCCCCCGCCGACGACGGGTCAATATCAGCTCTGGCGCGCAACCACACCCTCTCCGCCCCCTCTGGGACCGGCACACTATCCGTCTCCTCACCTTTACTATCCGTCTCCCAATCCTCCGTCATCGTGATGCCATTAACCATAACTACCCTCGCCGCACCACCAGCATCCTTCTTAATCCCGATCCAGGCCGACGACTGACGTAGCAGAGTTAGGCCGGCATGGTCACCGTCCAACATCCCCGCAATATCAAGGATGATCGTCGCCGTGGACGCCGGGCCGGGAATACGGCGGGTGAGGGTGTTGCGGGCCGCGTAGAGGTCGTCGGTAACGGTAGCTGCTTGGAGGTACAACCCATTGTCGACAGAATACTTTGTCGTGTCTGGGTTATGGTTCCATTCCCACTCGTGGCTGAGGGAGGTGCCGTTGAACGTGTCCGTGCCTAGTGTTCTTTTCACCTTCTTAGATGCTGAGGCAGATATCGTGGGCATGGGATACGACGCGCCCCAGCCGCCATTGACCAGCTGCACGCTGGGCCACCCGTCCGCATCGAAGATGATTGGTGCCAGGACTGGAAGGCGGCCGCCCGGGTATGCGTCGATGAAGGCCATGTAGTACCAGTCCCCATTGGGCGTATCGACGATCCCGCCCTGGTGCGGGGCGCCGGTTTCTGGCACGGGGGACGCAACTCTGTCCACCAGCGGCTTCATGGTGTAGGGACCGAAGGGGCCGGCAGTTGACATGAGGACGAACTGTGCATCCGGCGGCCGGGTGACGAGGATATAATATTTGCCGTCGATTTTATAAAACCGCGCACCTTCAATGGTGAAATCGGACGTGAACACCTGCCGATTCTCAACCTCGCTAAACCCATCTTCAGACAGCCGGGCAACGCTGATCTCCGTATTCCCGTACGCCACGTACAAAGCGTCATCATCGTCAACCAGCAGGCCGGCATCGTAATAACAACGGTCGATGGGGGGATCATGTCTCTCCCACGGGCCCTCAACGGCCGGCGCGGTATACATGTACGTCTTGCCAGATTCTATACAGCCGCCCCAGTAAAAGCTGCTGGTGCTGGGCCGGTAGTTGAGCGTTGACGCCCAGATGCCCTTAACATATGCCCGGCCTCCGTTTAGGTTGTACTTGTCGCCCCAATCTAACTCGGGAACCGAGTGGCCCGCATACTCCCAGTTGACGAGGTCGTAGGAGCGCAGGATTGGTGCGCCGGGGGAATAGTGCATGGTTGAGGCGGAGTAGTAGAAGGCATCGTCAACGCGGAGTATGTCGATGTCTGCTAGATCTTCCCAGAGCACGGGGTTTTGGTACTGGGCCGTGATGGCGGTTGCGAGGGAGAGGATTGGTAGGAGAGGCTTCATCATTACGGATGAAGGAAGTTGAGCAGGAATCGGTATCAGGTGTAGGTAGATATAAAGCGCTACCCAAATATCTTGTGTCTGTCAAGCTCCTGCAATGGCATATTGTATTCCATATTATTCCTTTTTTTCCCTTGGGAGGGTTCAAGTCCCATTTATTTTTCACATATCTCGTTTCCCGGTACAGCTCGTTGGTTGAGGACTCGGATGTTCAGTAGATCCCGCAGTCCCCGATTTGCCTAATATATGGACGGAATAATTCCAAACATCCCCTGCTAGCTCACATCGCGTTTCGGTGTTTCAGAGCAAGATCGCGGGGGGAATCGGCTATTGAACTCATCATCGTAAAACGACCCTGATTATCCCCTGTTGATGTTCGCCATGTCGCGATACTATGCAAGGATTATTAGGGACGGAGATGTCGCCGTTGAAGAACCACAATCACTACTTACCACAGGGACCGACTTTAGCATTGGCTTGAGATGTCTTTCGGGAAATAAAAACAGCTCCATGAGCCGAGCATTGGCGCTATTGAGCCAGGATTAACGGGTTCGTCTTCGCGTTCGGCACGGCTTTTGCTGGGTATTGTATGTTCGGGAATGTAGCCAGATATATGCAACGTGGATATCTACTTTTCTCCGTGAGTAATTGATTCATATTATATACAGTCTCAAAAAAGAACAATGTGGCGCATAAAGATAAGAAAAGCCATACGCTCATGCTTTCTACACATCTAACGAGAGAACCGCGGAAGATGGTGAAGATGGTTGAGAATAATATTCCGCTTCGATCCTGGCCTGTTTCCAACACGACTTCTGATCGATCAAGCTACTTCTCAGTCCCCGAAACAACCTCGCTACCAACAGCCTCCCCCACCCCTTCCGCTTCCCCCTCTTCCGCACCCGCCGCAAACTGAATCCTCTTCCCAAACACGAGCGGCGTCCGCCCCACCAATCCTCCCAAAACATACCCGACATACGCCCCCGTAATAATCGTAACGGGGTATGCTTGCCACGGCCGATCCCTGCCCAAGCACAAAACGAGTCAGCAAAAACTTCGTCAATTAAAAACTGACAGCAATCAAGTATATAAAAATAAAAGGATAACCTACCAATCCAACGGAATCGGCACCGCGCCAAACCAAGCCCCCAACCCCGTCCCCACAGCCGCACCCCACACCGCATCGATGGCACGCGATATCCCCCAGATCTCGCGCCAGACGGCACCGTCCGTGCCGTGCACGTATATCAAGCTTGTGCCGGCCAGAAGGGCCATGTGGGCGGCGCAAAGGATTGTGTGAGGGATGTGGGTGGTGAAGGGGGCGCCGAAGAGGCAGAGGAGGAGGGAGAGGAGGGGGGTGCCGAGGAGGAGGGGCAGAGAGAGAGAGAGGAGGGCGGGCTGTTTATTGTATCTGTTAGTTTAACTGTAGTTTGGTATGCGTTATGTAGACGGAGATGAATGGATGTTAAAGATCGAAGCTCGTATCGAATAGAAAGAATAGACAATATTGACGGTTGACACATACGATAATCTTTCCCCCCTCCCCATGTCCATGGCCACCATGCGGCCGCTTCTTCCCACCGCCACCACCACTGCCCTTACCCTTCCCACTACTACTACTACTACTCTCCCCACTGCCACCAGCAGCCGGCAAACACACGACCGCATAAACCCCCTGCAACAGCGCTAGCAGCGGCAATGCGCCCAACAACGTCGAGACGGGATCATCGACCAGGGCGCCGAAGCGCAGGGCGAATAGACATAGCAGGAGCAGCGGGTGGAGGTGAGCATATGTCTGGGCGGCGGGGGAGGAGAGAATGGAGACCGGTGGATGCGGTTGGCGGGTTTGTGATTGTGATTGGGGATGTTGTGATGGTTGTTGTGGTGTGCTTGTTGTTGTTGAAGGGGGTTTGGAAGGGGATGCCGGCGCCATGGTCAATTCGTTTAGTCGCTATATGCCCTTTAATAACCAATAATCAGTGCGCTATTAGCTGATGGTCTTTGTCTTTTATCGTGGGAGAGACATTGGTGGTGCGGTGTGCGGGCGGAGGTTGCGTTGCGGAGAGGAAATAGGTATTTAAGAGAAGGAATCAGAAAAAGGGAGTCGATGATGATGTAAATTTACGTATGGTGGGTATTTGGGATACGGCTGCCCGCGGAATAGATTACGACAATATATCGAAGTCTCAAGAATTAACCGACTATATCAATACTATCGCTATGATTGTTTGTTTACTCTAGTGATTCTTTTTTTTTTTTTTTTTTTTAGAAAAGGGAATGATTCAAATGATTCATGTTGTCAGCCCATATCCAAACACTATTACATTAAAATATCAGTCCAGTAGATACCCCCAAGCAGTAAAGAGCTATAGCCCGCAGAAGACAGCTCAGGTATCGTAATTGACAAATAAATGATACCTCGGCTCGTCGCAAGTGACGTGCAAAAGACAGAGTGACCAAAAAGGCGAGGGATTGTCGTAAATGAGACCGGATCTTGAGAATGTAAAAATAAAACAACTATGTGCCAAAGCTGAGAAGCATACAATGCCTGAGAAAGAATAAGGCGCTAAGACGCTAGGAATAAGAATGTAAAGGCTTCGCTCAGGAAACAGGAAAGTAATATGCATAATATGGAAACGAGACCCCGGAATATCATAAAAGCACGGGGTCCGGAGAGAAGATAACGATAATAACATTGAAAACCAAATGAGGAAACAGGCCAGAAAGGAAATAGATATAGAAATAGATTCCCGCCCTGTACATAATAAAACAGTCATTATTTTGATGAACCGAGAGTCGTGAGTATGTAGAACATATATATATGCACAGCTGGACAGAGGGCATCACTCCCGTGCCTGTTACGCGAGTTGTTTTGTGTTGTCGGGGTACCAGAAGCAAGGATAATATTGCTCGGGATTCCGGACAGATTTACGGTGACAGTAAGTGAAGGACCAACATGGTGTAGATAAATAGCGTTATATGGAAATGCGGGCCGTTTCGGGTCTGGAGGGATCGCTGGTCCTATATCATGCCCACGACACGGCCTCTTTCTGATGTTTCCATGTTCGCTCGTCGATAGGCATCTTCTATCTTTCTATGATGGGCTTCCATAAACCCATCGTCACTGTCTGCCTCGGTGCGCCCACTGCGCTTTCCACTCCTGCTGCGGGAAGAAAGTCTATCGGATGAATCAGAGTGCGGAGGTAGCAGAAAACTACCTTGCGCAGCTGGGTTCTGAGCGTTGTGCATGAGGGCGATGTCCCTCTGCATCTGGAAGAGTTGCTCTTCGAGGAGTTTTCGAGCAGATTGTTCTCTCCGGACCAGTGTAGTCAGCGCACTGTACTGCTCGACAGATATCCCTTTAAAGTCAGAAACGGAAGATGACGGTGTTTGAGCTAAGATCTGGTTCGAAGCTGTATATGGGCGCAATGTCACTGTGCTGCTAGGTCGTTCAGCGGTGGGTGAGGTTCGAGGAGGGGTAATGCTCGGGGTCGACTGAAATGAGCTAATAAAAGGGGGCGGGTCTGTGCCTGGCTGTTGAGGTGAATGTCGTCGCACGCTCGTGTCGAAAGTCTGCTTAGCAGGAGAAACATCATGGCCCTGAAGCTTTGCAATGGCAAATTCAAGGTCCATCAGCTTGACCTCCAACATATTGACTCTCTGCGCGAGGCTGTTATCTGAATTATCTTGCATCGTTCCCATCAATGAGCTGAAATTAAATGGATCTCCTATCGACTGTTTCGCTTCCGCATGGCTTTCATCTTCCAAAACACTGGCAATCGTGCTTCTTGTTTCAGGCCGTGTCAACACAGACGGACTGGCGTCCGATTTCAGCAAACTCTCCCTCCAAAATTTGATCTCGTCGCTACGGCGTCTCCACTGTATTGGAGACATGCGATGCGCTCTTGCGGTGTCCCGCAATGCAGATGCACTGCGCGACCGTCGCTTCTGTTGTCTGGACATCATCCTCGGTAAACTAGCAGGCTTTTCCAAATCTCGTGTTGACGAATGAGTACTGCTTGGTCTCGAGTGATCTCGGGAAATTTGATTCGCTAGCTCACGGGCTTCTTGGGCAGATAGAACTATACTTGGCAACGTAGCTCTGCGTCGAGGACGCCGATGGTCTGGCCTTGGTGAGCCACTGTTTGATCGTGGTGGGTTAGATCCCCTCGGATTACCGAACGGACTATGCGTGGAACTATGTGCTGGCGAAATAGCCTGGTTTGGTAGGGATGGCGCTCTATTTGAACGAGATCTCAAAGAAACAGAATGTGCCCCAACTGGACGTTCCACTGGCTGCAAAGTAGGTGTCCACTGCGACCTTCCAGCAAAATCGTTGTGGTGCTCACTTATGGCGGATTCGGGATCACTCCGCCTTTTTCGACCAAAAATTTTACGCATTACAGTTTTCAAAGTACTGGCTCTGCGTCTATGTCCTACAGAGCCCCTTGTCATACCACTCGAAACAGATTGATGGGGGGTGTGTGAGACTGCGTTGTTGAAAGGAGTGTTGTATGTTGTACGACGCGAATTGTCAGGGCGGCCACCAGGAGTAGTCGGACTACTTGTTTGGGGGAGCGCGGTTGTGGAGGGAGACTCTAAAGAGTATGGAGACGAAGCCTCGAAGCCATCCGGGTTACTTCTCGGGAGAGAAACTGGGTCCGATATTCTAACGTTTTCCGATTGAACCTTGGAGCGGGGCGAATGATTACCAGACGCATCGATGTGAAGCACCGGCTGAGAAAGAGACATATTGCTTAGTGTGCGAGGGCTGACTTTCCAAAGTAGAAGGTGGTAAGGGAACCGGTTCCTTTATGCTCTTCGGGTTGCAGCTGAGCTCCTTTCGTTGTTATTCCCCGTGCACGAAGGGCAAGTCTAGAGACCGGGTTTATCGATTGACAGTTGCCAGTAATCTCATAATAGCGCGTACACACAAGAGGCACAACGAGGTTCAATCTCAGGAGGTTGGAATATATCGACAGGTAATATCGGAGGGCCGTAAGCAAGAACGAGAGTATGCGGCCAGGAGGGAACAATAATGATATTGATATGGACCAATCAAGTAGGCCTAAGAATCGAAGGATATTGAAAAAGAGGGTGACGAATAATTGAATATACGCAAACCGGGGGTCGCTAAATGAAGAATAAAGTAATTGAGGGTATCCCGGAGAATATTTAATGGTCGTTGCGGCCTCATACAAAAGGTGAAAGAAGAGGTCTAAAGGAACTATACATGACCACGTCAGTTACTCCAGGCTCCAGAACGGACAACACGCAGGCGGTAAGACAAGGTGCAGACACGAGATAGGACGCAGCATACCGAATCAACGGGGTTAAGAGCATCAACGGTGCTACAGTGGGCGGGTCTAGCAGGGTAAGTTACCTCTTAGCTGACAGCGGAGGAGCCGGGTATGAAAAAAGTGATAATAGCCAGACCAACCGTCACCAAGCATCAACCAATGGCAACCATCATAAAGCACACATGGTGTTCAGCAGCGGGAGAAAAGAAGAGAGAACGAGAGGAAGAAAAGAAAAGAAGAGAAGAAAAGAAGAAGAAGAATGAATGAACGAGAGTAGAGAAAGAGTGGCAGCAGAGAAGATAAGTTGGGGAGATGTTTGATATATTAAGGGCGCAGGGGGGATGATGATAGTGGGCAGCCGCGGTTGGCTTAGTTGGGTTAGTCAGGCACAGACGGGTAAATATCATATTCATTATTCTCCACTCCAATACCAACAACAACATCAACAATCCCATATACTATCTACTACTGTCATGATATCTTCAGAGCTGGAATGCTGAGTTGCCGTTACACACCCAGGGTGTTCATGCACCGTTCCTCCTCGACTACGCTTACTGTGGCTCCTCCAGGGATCCGGGGGGATGTCTCGATAACCACCAACCATTTGACCAACAACAGAGAGCCAAGCCCTACTTTCTTCGCAGATTAGCCACTCAGAAGTAAGGTATCGACAGGCAGTTCAGATGCATCTTTCTCGAAAGACTGCCCTTTTCTACCGGAATCCCAACTCATTAATCGCTTACCTTGACACCCTCCGTCACAGCTGAAAACCAACGCAGAATATACTGCTGATCCAAAAAACCACGTTGGCAAAAAAGCACATGGAACCACGATCTCAATAATGTCCCGTGGATGGCGGCTGGTTGTACGGAACACATCGTGGCTAAATATCTCCTTCCCATGGTTGAGGCCCTGCACCAAGGTTCGACCCGTCCGATGCGAGGCAGAGAATGTCTGACCCAAATATCCCACTACGTTTAATGCATATATCACTTTGCCCAAGCTTGGTTTCGCATTATCATGCTGTCACCAGAGTCTCAAATCATGCGGAGTTATGGTCACGGTTGCACTGCTCCTCTTGGAGACAGGGGGCATGTCAATATGCCCTGGACGATCTCCTACTTTGCCGAGCATATTATTATTCATTCTCTCTTCCCCTCACTACTGTTCGGTCTCTCCCAAAAATGGTTACTCTTCTCCCTCCATGGCCTATTATTCCTTTTTCGCAGGCTGGAATAGGAATCAATCGAGCCTCCTGTTCAACCACAAGTTTACAGGTCCCTACCGCTAAGCAACCGAGAATAGCAAAAGCATGCACATACGTAGAGAATAGTACTACTAGAGATCAGCCCTTGTGCCAACTGTACGCAGGATGAGTTTGAAAACGGATGATCACACACCGGCGAGTTGACTCTCGAGAAGCTCACTAACGCCCGTTGGCCCCGTCTTCCCGGCCCGGGCTTTATGACACGAAAATAGCAACTTGAACGAATATCACGGCAAGAAGTAAAGATGGCCCCAGAAAAAGACGGCTGGCAATCCATTTCAGTAAAATTCAGTACCTGCCAGGGCCCAGCATACGACCCAATGAATGGAGATATATAAGACTCTCGAGCTTCCAGACTTCTTCGCATGCATCGTTCATCCTATTCATGCCTCGAGGTCACACAGCATATAGTTACAACACGCATCCTACTGTACCTTTCTTTGTCCCTCAAACCATGCCAAACAGACTTATGCATGCAATCAATCCATACGAAAATCTGCAAACGGGCAAACTGATGCTGTGAGTTCGTTAGGAATCAACAAACCACACAGCTTTTGAAGGAGAAAATCCTCACCTCACCGCCAGGAACAACACATAAACTCCGAAATGAAGCCATGGTTTCACTAACATCCTAGTTGACCCCAGCCCCTCACCTGCGAAACTTCCAGCTTAGCCTTCTGGAGCCCAAATAATGATGATAACTCATCGGTCTAAGCTTGAATAGGAAGTCGTCCAGGTATTCCAATTCACGGCTCCGCAATCCAGAATCTCCGACCCGCGTGGGTTTTGCAGAAAAGGCGGAGACCCCTGCGGCTGTTCGTCCTATCTCGGTTGGCTTGGATCAATAATATGGATGCTTGACGCTGGCAAGGAAGGGCAACCAAAAAAGTTCCAGAATGCTGCGCCGAGAGCGGACCAAGCGCTTTTTATCCAAACAATCACTCCACCATCTACTACAAATTCTACGAAATGAATGCTCCATATTGTGTATCAAATGTCAATCACCGCGCAAAGTGCTATGTTCTTTGTGATGGGTTTTCGGAGAACTTATATCCGCCTGCATGGTACGGCCCTTAACGCCCCAGAAAGTAACCGGTTTCAGTCGTCAATGATTAAGATTGTCTGTCTGTCTTTAGCTAGCTGATCGTTGTTCAAGTACAACGAGACTGCTTTCATTAGTAGAAGATACCTTGCTTGCCAAAGGCGGGCACAAAATACCATCTTCTGCCGGAAACACTCAATGCACTATCGCAAGTGGAAGAGACGAGATATTACAGACACAGAGGGCTGAGAAAGCATGGTCAAGTGTATCGAGTGTTGCTGTATCAATACCGTTGTTTTTCTCGACCTTTGAGCATTCCAAATCTGGTATCCCTCCGGGTCATCCAGCAAGCAAATCAGCAATAGTTCGTTCCCTGGAGATAACCTGGATCTGGGCCGTCGCCTTATTATCAATTCAACCAAACCTTTCAAGCCCGTCGCATCGTCATATATCCCCATGGGGTAATATATCTGATACGAGCCTTGAAGCTTAAGCTCCTCAGGAAACTCATCAAGATGTAAAAGAAGGTGCCGTCGGGATGTTCCCCTATATATCCAATATCTACATTCTTCTCGTCATTGGCCTGAGAGCATAACAATATGCATCTTATTCCTTCAATCAAGCTTCGTCTCACCTGATATTACATGGTTTAGTTGGACAAGAATTTTCTTACCGCTTGGCGATAGCGATTGTTTCCGCCAAAAGGGTACAAGGCACTCGTTTCAGCACGGGGAGTAATAGGTAATAGTCCCACCCTATGCTGCATCTCTGTGTCATCTTCTCCTCTTGGGATAATTAGGGAATGCCGCTTGAGGTCAAGCAAAACGCAATACTTCAACCAAATCAAAGAACAACTACGCTCTTGAAACTTGCGTTTTGTTTTCAGAGGTTACATCTGTTATTTCCTATACAGACAACCAGGCCTGCAGGCTGTAGCACCAACACCCCCCGATCTGGTTGTACCAGATTTACATTGCTGGATAGTCACGTCTTACCCTACTCCCTGAAGCTATTTCTTCAAACTCGGCCCCTTGCGTCCCATCATTTCTCGCAGGTGAACATACACATGCCTCTACCACGCGTGTCGAACGAAATAGACAAAGACAAAGAATTCGCTCGATCGTCAAGATTTAGAGCCACAACCGTGTACTCTTCGCATTTTCAAAAGCAGTGCAGACACAGTATCCTTATCTCAGGCCTAGCGCACCCAGATCCAACGCCATAACAATTTCACCTCCAATTCCGTAGACACGGTGCTCAGTCAGAATCCACCTCTCCAGTACCAGAACCAGGGGCCCAACCCAATAGACATGCCTTTCCTTCCCTTCAATCCAGATGACATCCTACTTCAACCTTGCAGACTCCTTATTCTGATCCCACTTCTCTGGCTCTATTTCACAGATCGATATTCTTTCCGCGTTCTCACTAATAGCCTCCTTTTTTCCATACCGTGAAGATGCCCTGGTTGCCCACCTTGCCTCTGAAGTGTCAGGTGGGCCAACAGCCTTTCGTAGCTCTTCCCGTGATGCGTATGGGGTTGAGTCGCATATGATAATGAAATATGATGTTTTGTTCTGGCGGTATTCGGCTCTCGCATCTAACCGGTGTGTTTTAGCCGCTCCAGTTTCTTAGGATCTAACAGGTATTTCATGTCGAGTAGCGTTCAATTTGAGCGTAGCAGTAAGCTTGTCAGCGAGCAGTGTTCGTATGTGAAAGCGAGGAGAGGGCGGATTAGCTTGAGAAGCTAGGACATGCCACGCATCGAGACATACACATAGAACGTTGAAGATTTTCGATATATGAAAGTCAACATTCTTCTGTATTTCTTTGACGGCGGCCTTGAATGCGGGGTTATCTGCATAAGCTTTTTGTTACTATTTTAATAGGCTGCGATCTTTCTTAGTTACATCATCACCAGCGAAATCCACCAGCGAAATCAGATCCCCCTCAAATCAATCAAAAGCTCACTTGACAAAGCAACACCCAATTGCAGGACACGAGCTCTTTTTTTTTTTTTTTTTTTTTACCCCTCCTTATAAACCCCCCCAATTGATCGCCTTCAAAGCCAGAAAATTCCTCATTACCCGATTAGCGAAAATATCACCCCTCCACCCCGCCAACCTACCCCATGCCAACCCCAATCGCCATCCCCATCCAACCCTTCGCCCAAGCCCAACAACACCTCCTCCTCGCCGAACATGAAGCCGAAATCGCCTCCTCCCCTCTTTCAGCACAATCGGGCGGCGTCTCCGCCTCAACGCGGCGGATCCTCCAAGCCACCGGCTACGCGCTGACCGGCCTCGTGCTCGTCAACTGCCGGACCGGAATGGGCGGACGAGAGGTTGGAGAGTTTGGAGTGGATAGCGCTATTGGGTCTGGGGCTAGGAAAAGCAAAGATGCTGCGGAGAAGAATGGCGCGGGGGATGGTGGTGATGATGGGGGAGCGGAGAGGTTGGGGGCGCATGGGATGAGGGTTGGTGATGTGGTTAGGGTTGAGGATGTTTCGGCGGGAAGTAAGGGGGGTGGTGGTAGTAAGGGGAAGGCTGGGAAGGAAGAGGAGAGGAAAGATGCTGGGATGGAAGGGGTGGTGACGAGGGTTGGGGAGAGGAGTGTTTGGGTTGCGTTTGGAGGGGCGGGTGGTGGTGGTGGTGCGAAGGGGAGGGATGAGGAGTCTGTGCAGGATTTTTGGGGGAAGAAGGTTTGGATGTTCGTCTTGGATCTTTTATTTTGTTTGTTTCATTTAAAGAGGGAAGGGGAGATGTTCGGGGATTGGAACTGCTGGCTGATGGGCGGGCTGTTGTAGGGTTAAGTTGGCGAACGATATCACATATCGACGGTGAGTATAACTTTTCGTCTTCTCTTTTTATACCTACAGGGTTTGACTAACTAGTATCTAGGATGAAACAAACAATGACCAAAATGGAGAACATGACAGAGTCAGACTATTCATATTTCATGAGAGTTATTTTCGGACACACAACACCCTCTCCCGTGGACCTGAGTTCCGTTGAAACAATTGACTTCATCGACCCGACGTTAAACGACTCCCAGAAGGAAGCAATTAAATTTGCACTTGCATCCAAGGAAATTGCACTCATCCATGGCCCTCCGGGGACGGGCAAAACGTACACTCTGATAGAACTCATTTTACAACTCTTGCGCCAAAGACTCCGTATTTTAGTTTGCGGACCTTCTAACGTCTCCGTCGACAACATTGTTGAGCGGCTTGCTCCGCACAAAGTTCCACTGGTCCGTATTGGACATCCAGCTCGCCTTCTATCCACCGTTTTGGAACACTCTTTGGAGGTCCTAACGCAGACATCAGATGCCGCCGCCATTGTGAAAGATGTGAGGAAGGAGATAGAGACGAAACAAGCCAGCATAAGAAAGACGAGAAGTGGCAGGGAGAGGAGGGAGATTTACAGAGATTTGAAGGACTTGCGGAAAGAGTTTCGAGAACGAGAAGCCAAATGTGTTGACAACCTTGTCACAGAGAGCAAGGTGGTTTTGGCTACTCTGCACGGAGCCGGTGGGCATCAACTGAAAAATCAAAAGTTTGATGTTGTCATCATTGATGAGGCAAGTCAGGCCCTGGAAGCTCAATGCTGGGTCCCGCTGTTGTCTGCTTCAAAAGCGATATTGGCTGGAGACCATTTGCAATTGCCGCCCACTGTCAAGTCTGTGAACTCGAAACCCAGTGAGAAGCCAAAGGGTGAAGCGAAAGCTGTTCAGGACAGAGATAAGGACGGGGATGTAGGACAGCAGAAGATGGCCAAAGGGGTCACACTCGAAACTACACTTTTTGACCGTTTGCTGTCACTACATGGCCCCTCTATCAAACGCATGTTGACAACTCAGTATCGCATGCACGAGAAAATCATGCAATTCCCTTCGCAAGAACTCTACGAATCCAAGCTGGTCACTGCAGAAGCGGTAAAACTCCGGTTACTCAAGGACCTACCATATGAGGTGGAAGAAACCGATGACACGCGGGAGCCTATAGTATTTTATGATACCCAGGGTGGAGATTTTCCCGAGAGAACGGAAGAACCCGTTATGCCCACGAAGCAGAAGCAGAAGCAGACGTCCATGTTTGCTGAGAGTAAGAGCAATGACATGGAAGCCGCAGTGGTTGCTCGGCATGTTGAAGGTCTGATCGCGAACGGAGTGAGGCCAGAGGACATCGCTGTCGTGACGCCATACAATGCACAATTGGCGTTGCTCTCCCATTTGTTGAAGGATAAGTTTCCTGGGATAGAGTTGGGAAGCGTGGACGGGTTCCAAGGACGGGAGAAGGAGGCGGTCGTTGTGAGCCTTGTGCGCAGCAACCCTGAGTATGAGGTCGGGTTTTTGGGTGAGAAGAGGCGATTGAACGGTATGTTGATTTTCTTTTGATTGGGCCGGAAATGTGCTGTCCCAACAGCTTTGATAAGGCTTTGGCGGGTTGTCCGCGTTTGTTGAACATGTCTCCCGACTTGTAACTGACGTTGAAATCCGACAGTTGCCATGACTCGACCCAAACGTCATTTGTGCGTGTGCGGGGATTCTGAAACTATTCGTCGGTAAGTCCATTGGCCCCTTTCACCCCTATCCCTTGATTCCCGCCGGTAATTTTCTGCAAGATATTTGAACACGGCCACATATACCGACCGCGGGTGTGTGGTGACTATCTTCTTTAAACATGCTGGTTTCTCACTATTCGTTCCAATGTTCGTATCATACAGTGGCAGTCAATTTCTCCGGCGATGGATGGACTTTCTAGAAGAAAATTCCGACCTACGATATCCCGACGCCGGCGAATATTTGCAATCATGATAAATGGGCTTCTTACCCGAAATACCAGGCTTCACCATACTTTGGGGCCCAAATAATTAAAGCTTTCATGGGCTATTCAAAACAAAAGCACCGAAATCTTCACGACAATATGATGCTCTTGCAGGAGCCGCGATTTTAGACAAATCATACGCAGGACAGCCCACTGACGCACGTTGCGAAAGGAGAGGAATATGGTGATCCACTGTTCAACGGTGAATCTTGTCTGAAAGACCAGACTGGCGATAACCCTATAAGCAAGATCAACGAGGCTCATGGAAACGGTTGCTTAGGAAAGAGAAGTCATATACACATATTCTGAGTTGGATGAGGGATGGATAGACATCTAGTCTTCTGTGTCAGCCTTTTGAATTTTCTTCACAGAGGAAGCATGGGGCGAGGCCAAAAGGCCGGTGACGGTATGCTGTTTGCTACCGAGGGCATGGTGAATAATGGGGACATACTAGCATGATCAGCCTAATTAATCCGGCGAATGCTAGGACACATGTTGACACTTGATGCTGCAGCTGGCACTTTAGGGAAGATGCATCAATTTCGGTGATGGGGGAAAAAAAAAAAAGCATCAGTTGGCCATGCAGAGAGCGTTTATACCAATGTGAGTAGATTATCTCTCTTCTTCCGTAATACACAAAGAGCCTCTTTGTAAATATAACCAAACACTGGACATACATCACCCAATCTAGTAAAGAGGTGTGATGTTTATTGACTGTCACCAATTGCCGCGCAATCGTATCAAGTCCAACATGCAATCCCAAATAGAACATATGCACTGGGATCACGATGTGTGCTATTTATTATAACAGGATTTCCGTTAAGGACCAGATCGCAAGGCTTCAATGTGTAAAATCCCCTAGGAGCCCTCTCTTTACAAGCATGGCACTTGGCAAATAATGTATACCGGAGGCAGGGCGAAAGCAGATGCCATCGCGGGGGCTTTGGACAGTATTATAGACCATCAACCACCCCGGCAATCACCCCTCCTCTTCCACTTTAACCTCAATTTTACTCTCCTCCTTCACCTCCTCCATCTCCTCCACCTTCTTCACCCTCCCCTTCCCTTTCGCCGCCCATCCTTTAATCTCACTCATACACAACCCCGACCCAGCAAGCTCACACTCCCCACACCTCCTCGCCACAGGCAAACAAACCGTCTGCCCCAGCCCAACCAGCAACTTGTTAATCTCATGCCACTTATCCCTAGGCAACCAGCTCTCCAAAGCCGCCCTGGTCTCCTCCGGCGTCTTCGTCTTATGCCACCCCCACAAATTCGTGATGCGGTGAACATGCACATCAACTCCAATCCCCTCATCACGACCCCATGCAGAGCTCATGCACAAATATGCCATTTTTGGTCCGACGCCTGGAAGCCGTATTAACCCTTCGACGGTGGGCGGGATGTCCGAGTCAAACTCGTCGCGAAGCATGACGGCGGCGGCTTTGATGTATTTTGTTTTGTTGTTGTGGAAGCCGACGGTTTGGATGAGCTGGTTGAGGCGGGTGGGGGAGACGGCGAGGAGGTTGTCGAGGGTTAGGGTGCTTTTTGTTTGTTGCTTGGTGTGGTCCCATGTTAGGACCTTTTTTGTTTTCGATATTTCATCTTCTGCTTTTATTTGTATCTTCTCGTCGTCTTCCTTCTTTATAGCCTCAGGGTCTACATGTTCATTTTCGGGGGCCAGCTCCGTGTGCAGCCGCTGCATGGCAAGAGCAGTTACCGTATCCTTCGTCTGCGACGAAAGCATCAACGCAATGAGAATGTGCAGACGCCTTTCCCGTGGGGACGAGGAGCGCCAGTAAAGTTGCGAGCAGCCCATAGTATCGACAGGAGCGGTGGGGTTCTTGCGCCGCATCTCTTTCACCGTATCGTATATCTTCTCCCAGTTCGATGGGGGCTCGACCTTGATAACTGTTCCATCTGCAGCTTTGGATTTGCGGGCCGGTAACCTCCGCGGTTTATTCTTTGTATTTCGCCTTGTCTCCTCATCCCTGACAGTGACGGGCTTTTGCGGTGTAGTAGATAATCTGGACGATGATGTCGTGCGGGCTGTAGAAGTAATTGTTCGTTTGGTTTTGGGAGAATCCTGACCGCGCTTCCGCTTCCGCTTTTGAGGTGTCGCGGGTGTTAGGAGATCTTCAATATCCGTTGTGTTCGCAGAGGAGAGCCCGGAGCTGTCATCTCTCTCATTAGCTTGAGATTCGTCTTTTGCAAAGCTATTCCGCTTGTCGGTCACCGCATAGCTGCTCAGAGGATTTGAGCTGGCTATTCGCCGCGATTGACGGCGCGGAGCGGAGTTTAGTACATCGACCAGCTTTGTAGTGTCCTTGGACACTCGCGATGTACGCATTCTGGATTAAAACTGGGTGATATAGGGGGACGCTGGCCGAACCATCAGTAAGAATTGAGGACCTGCGAGAAATAAAGCCTGAGCTCGAGCTTGCCCCTGGACAGCTGCGAATTAGTAAGCAGAGAGAGAATTCAGATAAGAGTCACGTGGCGATAAAGCGCTGGGCCGCTAACCTCGGCGCAAGAAGCTTCGACAAATAACAACGTCATGATAATTTATTATTCTTTCTATCTAGAGGGTCATTAACCTCCTCCTCTCTTCTCTCACCGCATCCTCAAAAGAAACTCTCCTTGAGAAACAAATAAAATACTTGAATAAACAAATATGGCCCAATCCCAATCCCAAACCCCCTCCCCCTCAACCACCAAACGCCTCATCCGCGAGTTAAACGACTACTCCAAATCCCCCAACGACGCCCTCCTCCACCTCGGCCCCATAAACGACAACGACCTCCTCCGCTGGGAAGCAGTCCTGAAAGGCGTCCCCGGCACACCCTACGAAGGTGGTTTTTCTTTCCCCCCTACCCTTCCTTTTAACTAACCATTCATCCTCCCAGGCGGTCTCTGGCACCTCACCCTCACCCTCCCACCCACATACCCCCTGCATCCACCAACCATAACCTTCACAACACGCATCTGCCACCCAAACGTCTCCTTCACGACCGGCGAGATTTGCCTGACCCTCCTGACGTCTGAGCACTGGAGTCCCGCGTACACGCTGTCAACGACGCTTTCTGCGATCCAGCAGCTGCTGACGGATCCGCGGCCGGAGAGTCCGTTGAATGTTGATGTGGCGGTGTTGATGAAGCAGGGGGATCGGGTGGGATGGGAGGGGCTGGTTAGGTATTGGACGGGGGAGGAGAGGTGGGAGGGCGGGAGGTGATGGATCGTTGGTGATGGTGCTGGTGATGGTGTTGGCGAAGGTGGGCGTGAGAAGGTGAGGGGAGGGGAGGGATCTTGGTGAATTTTACCCGTTTGGATGGACCGGTGCCTTTTTTGCGGGCGTAGGGTTGATGGTCTAGTAGACCCGTGGCATGGTCTTGTGGATAATGAGGGTATAAATACCTGAGCCCGGTGGGCTGTGGTGAGATTTGGTTTGTTGCAGGGGATATATACGACTATTGGCACGTTGGAAGATGATAAACCCCGTTCATCAATGGGGTTGTATAAGGGAGAAACGAATCTCTGGTGTTTAGATTTTGGCCATGTACGGTTGGAACGCCGTTCGCATTATACGCATACACGATTGAGCGGCATCTGTTTATTTGCGAGATACCACACTGATTTATTGTTTTTAAATCATTTCCCCGTCTTTATTATTTATCTTGGGTATCTTTCTGCATATTCTTTTCTTTTCTTTTTGTATTAACAATCTATATTAACTAGAACCACACCCGAGAGTGTGGTTGATTTTTGCATCATTCTATTAGTCTTTCACCTCCTTCCCTTTCTTTTCCTATTCCCTATCATAGCAAACTTTAGTCCTTCGAAAATATTGGTCAAATTTGACCGGAAAGAATGGAAGGGTTACCTAACACCAGTGCCTTGGACGCAAAAGGAAACGAGAGCATGCTGTGCAAGCAGATTTTATTTGAAAAAGCGCCGCATGAGGGAAAGAAAACAATGTTGCGATAACAAACTATGGCAGGCTGATGATACAGCATCTATTATTATAAAGAATGATTAAAAATGCGATTCAACAAAATGCGCCTCCGGAAATGCATCGACTTTGGTTCTTCTTCAACTTGAGGCAAAATAGGAAAGAGGGGCAGTTGCTTATTAAACTGCGGCCTCGGGCATATCAATCTAGATCTGCTTCTTTTTGCACGTTTGCTTCCATTAAACTTCTCCCCTCGTCTATCTTTCTCCTTTCCCGATTTTTCGTCGACTGACGTTTACAGGGCCATAGCAATAGCAACAGCACCGCCAATGACAGCGAACATTTGCTTCTTGATGTCGACGGTAGGCTGAGCTCCGCCAGTCTGCAGACCAGGAGGCTTGTTCGAGCCACCAGATGGCGAGTTGGTTGGAGTGGGGTGAACAACCACGACGGAGGTGAAGGTGCTCCGCGAACCATCGGCGTTGGTGGTTGGGATCAGAACGGTTGAGCTGACAGGGGAAGGCTTGGGAGTTGGTTTCGGGCTAGGCTTCTCCTCAGGCTCGCCAGAAGGTGATGATTCATCGGAGGGTTCTTGGCTTGGAGATTCGCTTGGTGACTGAGTTGGATTTGGCTTGGGGCGGGTGGGACTCGGTGTTGAAGAGTCGGGAGGGTTGGATGGAGACGGTTTGGAAGTCTCGCTTGGCTCTGGCTCCGAGGTCTTGGTGGGAGCAGGAGGATCAGACTTGGATTCGGTTGGTTTATTCTCCGTGCTGGAGCTGGGTGGCGGGTCTGACGGGCTGGGAGAGTTTGTCGGGGGGTCAGGTGTATCTGGTTTAGGAGATGATGGAGAAGAAGACGGGGGAGTTGAGTTGGTGCTGTCGTTTTGTCTTCTGGCTAGGTCGTAGCGGTGAACAGGGACGGGAAAATCATCAGGATAGCTATCTCGGGCCCGGAGTTTGGCGGACAGAGATGAGAAGAAGCTTGCAACGGAGACATCTGAGCGTAGCTGTCTTCTGCTGGCTCTGCTCAGATCGACGGCAGCCACAGAGGAGACGAAGACCAGGGCGAGGAGCAGCAGTGAGCTCCAGGGTCGAACCATTTTGGCTGACTGAGAGCGTTGTATGTTTGAATATGGGGAAGCGGTCTCGATAGTATTGTATCTCGGTATACCTCGAGATAGGCTCCGTATTAGAGGAAGGAGATGTAGTAGAAGCTCCTTAGCACTCAGAGAGCGTAGACAGAGTTGTAGAAAAATCCTCAACAAGTGACAGGCATAAATAAAAATCAAGGAACGATGATAGCGAATAATTAAAATGAATGCTCAGGTCCACAGAAAAGCAAAAAGAAAAAGACAGGAAAGACACGCTCCACAGAATAATGCAAGAAACAAAACAAACGCTGGAAGATGCAGCAAAACCGGATCCGAGAGCAGAGATATAAGACACTCCAGCCACACAGGAAGCAGGGCCAACTCCAGTCTCCTGGTGCAACAAAGCGGGCGGAAGTCGGAGATGCAGAGATGGAGGTGGCACAGGCGGGATAAGCGGCCAAAAGAAGAATCGTTAGGAGAGAAGAAGAAGAAGAAGAAGAAGAAGAAGACTGTCTGGTGGTGGTGGGGGATTGATTCTCTTTTCTGATCTTGACGTCGTCGGTGTCGGCAGCCACAGCCCGCACAAGCCCAGACTGACTGTCATCGTAGCTTCATTGCTCCCCACTATTAGTTATGAAGTCAAGCCCGATCTGGGATTCTGTACGCCTTGTCTCGCTGATCTCTGCGACTGATTGGCGCCATTATCAGCCCTGGAGACGCCCACACTCCCAGCTCGGAGCCTCAGACATCACCAACCCATCGCGATGGGTCCCATGTCCAATCATGCTGCCACCCGTCGGCTGTTCTGTGACCCATTGGCATCCTCACGAACAACTGTCATACTCACGCATACGATTCATACGAGGAGCGAGTTGATCCGATTCCAATTGAGGCCCGTCTCGCTACCATGTTTTGAGGAAGATCGGGATTTTCGGAAGGAGACTGAGTTCTCTATCTCAGCCCATCATTACTCTACTGTTATTCTTCTTCTCTACGGCACTGCCACATCGAAATAGTCGGAATCACTATAACAAAGGATCTGCTGTTCAATAGTCGATCCATTTGGCTTTGACCATTGATGGGGCACAAAAGAGCGAAGAAAAAAGGAAAACAAACAAAACAGCCAAGAAAAGTCAGAGAAAAAGAAAAAATCCGATATATCAATCGTGTTGACCCCCTTTTTCGGATATTCCAACTACCCGTCCCCTTTTTGCTCTCTCGTCTGTGTGCAAAAACGTGACCACAACTTGCATAAGTCACAAGTTGGCCCCCAAACCAGGTAATACTCCAACTGAATCTCCCAGGCCCTGGTCCTGTTCCAAGTTCTTGTGCTCGGCTTCGCAAAAGAACAGCTCTGGAACTTCCGTACCGCTCTACCGAAACTCAATTGTTGTCGGCGGGATCTTCTTTTTCTGCTGCTTACAGTATATCTGCACCACCAGGAGTTGGAATGCTCGTAAGTCATCAACCATGGCAAACCCGGCGCCCGCTCTGAAATCCTTGTCAGCGAGTCTAGATTTGAGTCGAAAGACGTCATCGTGTTCTGTGTAGTCAGTTTTGAGGTTGTTGAAGCGTTGGGTGGCGAACCATAAGCATAACAGCAGACTTACGCAAGACCTGCCCGTCTTATGCAATATTATGCAGCCATACAAACGATATCCTTGATACGACGGGATGCTGCGGCTTGTGTTCTTTCGAAACGCATGTCTACGCGTCCATACATACCCTTCTGCAGGCTTATGTGCATTTTTTGTTCCGATCTACAAGGCCGTGCAGAACCTCAAACGCTGCGGGATGAAAGAGAGAGTCAGCATTTGAGTTTCACCATGCTCCATTTCCACATTATTATTATTGACAGATACGTAGTACTCTAATTCCCGAGGGATTGTTTGACTTTGGGAAGCAACAATGTTTCTCACTGAGTCAAGTCAAATCCTTGGCGACGCACCCGTGGCTATTTATATATCCAACAACGCAGTTCTGTTTCATATTGGGAGCCACCGTGTGACACCAGCCACTCGACCATTATTTATTGATATCGTGTGAAACACTAAACTGAAGCTTATCCTTTACCAGTTTATTAAACTCCCCCGAAACTTACTTGGATGTTTACCATCGTTCTACGAAAGCCAACATGGAAGGAAGAGCTTTGAGTGAAGGAATTCCAAGCAAGGAGTCTATATTTTTCAATAATGAAAATAGAAAGGTAAAGACCTCCAACTGGCGAGCAATGTAAAAGGATGGTTGAAAATCGTCTCCTCAATCCCGATCTCCCCACAATCAATTGGACATAAATTGCTCCACGTCTTACTCTCAAAAACCTAAATGTCGTGGCTCGCACTGCTTTCCGTGTTGTTGGTCAAATTCAACCCATAAGTTTTTCTGGATACCAGTGCAATCGCGAAAACTCACATTTGGATTCTGTCAGCTGTCTCTTCTCAAACGTTGGAGTTTTGATACATATGCCATCAAAAATAAATCTACCAACTAATAACCCGAATGATACTCGAGTTTCATGAGAACCTCAAAAAGGAATCTACCTGTTTGCGAAAGCCCGGAAACAAATCGTCTATCAAAATATGACCTTGCCAGTCTTCACCCCAGTTGGCCGCAGCGCTCTCTAGAACTATTTTCACTGAATCCATGAGCACCAAATCGGTTCCTAGAAGATAACGTTAATCCGATAATAAGACAATACCATAGAAAACGAGGCTGATATACATGGAGAAGCCATAACGGCAATGACAAAAGGGAGCTTTTCCTTGTTTCTTGTCACGTTGGACTCGTATGTAATCTCTCCAACTGAAAATTTACGTGAGCATAGAATATATACAACCCACAAGTACCTATGGATGCTTACTGGGCACAGCCAGGACAGGCGACTTCATGACGGGCCCTAGAGATAGGGCACTGATACCGTCTTGTGACGGTCTTTTGAACCTTTCAATGAGGAATTGAGTACCAAATCACAAGCAGTTCGCAGATATATGAAACATACATTGGCAGTTCGTCCCGGTATCTTGGGACAACGTTTTCCAGAGGAAGGACGATCAAGGCGTTGGTAGATTCCTCGGTTAGAATGGTATTTCTGAACCAGCGCTGGTAGACACCAACACGTTCGAATGCCTCGTCTAGGTCCTCTTTGGATATCATCTTGCCTACAGTCCTTTTTCGCTTATGAATACCTCGTCCAACCACCTGACGTGAAGAAGACTTACCATACTTCCTGGTTCGGGCGCGTTGTATAAGGATTTGCGTGGAACTTATTCCAATATCTCTCGCGGAAATCGTCTCTATTGTGGTAGGCATCATACGCCAATGCGGTCATTGCCTGCTAAGTTATGATAAATTATTTCGATGTCGTTGGCCAGGACTTACTGGGTTAATATAGTCAGGGAGCAAAAGACCAGCTGCGCCGAAGGGCGGAGACTCCGACCAGGCTTCTTCAAAAGATATCTCTGACTGTTTCAGACCCAGATACAACTCAATATCTTTGATAAATTGTTGGGCGAGTTTGCATTGGTCATGATCGACGATTTTCCAAAAATCTGTTTTCCACAAGACAGAGAAAGGCTATCATACGTCAAACCATGGACAGCGCCTTGGACATGGCCTTCAAACCTCTGGGCTCTTAACGAGTGCCTCCTCCAGAAGCCATGCGGACGCGAACTCCCTGCACTTTCCAAGGTCTCTACCAAGCAAACCTGGTATATCCCAGGCACTGCATCTATCAGCTACACACACTTTCAGTAAGGGATATATATATGAGTTCCATACCTGATACAAGGCTCAACCCCCTTCGTAGAGACTGTTCCAATCCTGACGCGGAGCCCGAAGCAGCGACACCAAAGTGAGGGTCTCGTCACGCTTCCCCATGCTTAAGATATATCAATCATAACCCTCGTCTCGGAAACATGCTGCAAGAAAGCCTTACTGCCAGTCCCAATAGCAATATCAAGCCAGTCGTACGAAGCAACGGCCGCAGCACTACCCGAGCTGCTGGCACCGGGCGATTGATATCGATCTCCCCGCGGATTCCACGGTGCTTGATAGTCAGTATATTTAATGGGTTCCTCCCAATTCCCGAATGAGCTCATCTTTGTTTTCCCAAGGATGACCACGCCACGGCCAATAAGCCGCTTAATGCATTCCGCCGTCTCTGGCTGCGGTGGATAGGTCTCGTAAAACGCCTTGTTGCCCAGTGACGACTTAGCACCTTGTAAATGAATGTTATCCTTGACAAGTACACGCCACCCCGCAATGGGTAAATCAGAGATGGCTTGTGTTTTGATCCGTGAGGGCAGGGCGACTGTTAGGAATTGGCCGTCGTCGCTCTTCAAATGGAGCTGCTCAAAAAGCCTCCCTCTTCATGTTGGTATTCAACCCAAACATGCCAGTTGCGTACACAGTCGCTAGTTGAGGCGGTCCAAATGTGGTCATCATGTCCCATTGGAGTCATCGACCAATTTCCAGACATCTCGCAGGCGGTTCCCTGTGATCACATACGGGCCCGGTAGCAGTTTACTACTATCTCCAGTTGTAGGAATACGCTCGGCCCACCAAGTGCCGAGTTTCGAGAGATACGCCCGAGTTTCATTTGTAACCTCGACTTAATGCTCACTGGCCATACAAACATGACGCCGGCGAGGAAAGCTTCATGGAAAACATCGTCGGTGCTTTTGTAAGTCTGAACCTTTTTATGTACTCATTCTGCGGATATTTTTGATTTTGAAGTTACGGGGACAGCAAAAACCGTGACAAGGCCGAATTCTTCAGATGAGGTGAAGACAGTATCCTCCAGTTTGGCGTTAGCGTTTCCATTTTCCAGTTATATATTTTCTCAACCTACCGTGTTTGAGCAGGGCGCAATATATCGAGCCCCTTCTATGCAGAAGATCCTATCCTCCGAATCCGTGCATTCCATGGTCTTTAACGAAGCCATCATTGAAACGGAGCACAGGCAATTAACTCCTCGACACAATGAACATCGAGATAGATGTAATTACTTGGGCAGCAAAATTAAAAAGAAGCAAAAAACATACGACAGCCGGGATTCGCTGGTGGTCACCCACCCAACTACTAGCCGGCCGGCGAGTGGCTTAAGTACGGCTGAGCGGACGGGAAGCCCTGTTTTCCACTCCCTATGGTCGTATGTGCTGGTGTCTCTCTAACTCTGATTTTTATACCGGCATCTTTTAGGATGAGCTACACAGGATCTCTCTACGGAGTATCCAGCTTTTCATTACTCCGGGCCCACGACCTAGTTAACTTTTACGCAGTTGCGGAGTGGCCTTAACTACGCGTGCATTTAAATATCCTTGGGCTCTACGAATGCGAATCTCTTGCCTACCCCCAATAATATATTGAAAGCTGAACCGAAATGTTCTTCTATCATGATGAGGTCATCTGCTAGATTTCTGGTCGCTGTTCGCTAAAATCTCCGCCGTATCTTTTGACTAGGTCCCTCATGTCACCGAGCATTCTGGGCGAGCGTCGTTAGTGTGTACTGCTGTAACGGCAAGTATAACAAGGTGTAGGGGAGCTACGTGTACATACTGTTCTCTCAGCGAGTGGTTATCAGGGAATAAAGCGGAGACATGGGTGTTGAATCTCCTATTCCGAGTCAATCTCATGTTATTGATTCTGATCCCTTGGGGGTTGCTCACAACTTATACAGATCCAAGCGGCCTTCGAAATCCTCCTGCGTTGGGATATCATCTGCTGCCTTCCTGTATTCCGCGATGTACTCGTCTCCGAATCGGTTACAGACAGGCCGCCATTGCCCGAATTTATCTGATATCATTGTGTGAGGCGTGTGTCTTTGTTTGAGACAGGAAAAAGAACCACCTACATTCGTTATGCGCGTAAAAGCAACATGCATCAAACACCAGTGATTTTCCCGTTGTCACATCAACTCCCGAATTTGCAAACCACAGATCTGCATGGACGAGAGACGGCTTCACTGTCCGGCCGTTGCTCTCTAGAGGACGAAGGAGACGCGGTATGACTCTGTTGAATATGACTGGAACGAGTTCATCAAATTCGGGCTCATGGCCTCTGGCGTCCTCCTCCAGCTTAAAGGCCATTTTCAGGTTCTTTGCAAAGAAGACCTCCCAGCTGTCTTCCCACTCCGTCATCTGGGGCAAGTTACCGCTATAGGTCGTGACATGGAAGCCCGATTTTCCGGTCGGCGACTTGCTGTTTTCATGGAGGGCCGCGAGCGAGACGTGGGCCAAATTCGCTTGCACTCGGCATTTCATCTGGCGACATCTCGCGGAATTCGCATAGCAAGAAATGCATATCGGGGTTAGAGTTGTATGTTCCCCAGGCGATCGGTTTGGGAACAAAATCCGGGATTATCGTGTATATTGCCTTCATCGACTCGAATTCTCCATGCACCATATTCCTGCCTACTTCCGATGAGAGTACCTTGATGAAAAATGACTGGGGCGTTCCATTTGGTAGCTTGACGTCTATTCGGCTGGTATTGGCGAAGAAGCTCTTGCCGTGTGGCTTCATTGATACAATTTGACAATCTTGTGGGAGTTCTTGACCATAGTCAGCATGCGCGCTTACAGTGTTGCAAAATGGACTGACCTCTAATGACACTCGGGTCAAGATGGACACTGTTTGCGCTAGATACATCTGAGAAGTCGGGAGCGGATGGGGTCTCTCCAGAACAACTTCCGTCCAATTATTAGCCAGCTATACGGCAAAGCTGCTTTTTCCACCACCCGTGAAGATTATTTACTCTGTTCTCTCATGACCTGGCATGGAAACCTTCAAAATACGATCTTGCATCCCCTCAACGTCTTCAACAGCAATTCCCGCGTCCTGCAACCTTTTCCTGCTGTCATTCTTAGCAATGAACGTCCCTGGTTCCCGGATGCCAACATAAACAGTCTTGATCGATTCTTTGAGCCTGAGGATCCGCTCCACGCAGGTCCGGTTTCCGCTTAGTCTCTCGCTGCACGGTTCCATAGTTGTATACAGAACTGCGTTTGGCGGCATCACTTCGGCTAGGCGATGCTCGGGGACGTTGTGTTTATCTGCAATCTTGATCAGACAGCAATGTTCCGCATGAGTGCTCCCTGGGTCCCCAGGTCTATCGCCTGGAAGCTCCATTGAGCATCCCGTCGACAGAATTTCATTCTGTTGGCGTCGACGAGAACTGCGCCTACACAGAACTTTGCCGACGATGGTGGAGAGAGACGGGCCTGATCGAGAGCATACTCCATGAACCCTTTGTGATCACCCGCTGCAATTTTGATGTGGAGCACAGGATTGGGTGCGTTTGAATATCGTTGGTTCTCCATGGCGCTCGGAAGAGATTGATCTAGTACAGTAGTAGTGTTACAACTGGAGCGAATCGTGGGTTGATTTCTGGCGGAACGGTTACTGACACACAATGACATTCACAAGCGAAAGCTTTAGGGATTTCACAGTCAATGACACTGATTTTTGTCTGCGAGCAATTAAAAAAAAAATGCCGTGGACGATGTTGATCATGTCTTAGCACTTTTGACTCTACGAGTACGGGTAGTATATTATTATTCAATGGATGTTTGCGACTTGCGATAGCCTCCTACATGTAGGTACCCCGCTTTTCGCACGCCAAAGCCAATTATGTCTAATAAAACGCATCCCCAGATTCTTCGTGGGAGAAGGGCGTTTAGACCGTCATCCAACAGACGGGATGCTGCAGCTGCTGGGGAATTCAGTATCGGTTACGGGCCGAAAAATATGGGGACGGTGCCATACCCTCTATAAAGCGCATTTACTAGAAATAAATAAGATTGTTCTTGTGAGATTTACTGAAAAAAGACTGCTTTTAGCATGGTTTACAGCAGTAGAATATTCGCTTTATCAAAGTAAATTCTAGTTCCATCATCATCATCAGGAAGATTTATTCTATCTGAGTAATTTGCAAGATTTTGAGATGTTCTACATCGTTGTTTACAGCTTGCACCTCCCAACTCTATTCCTGCTCAACGTCCCTACCAGAGTTCATGGCCCTATGACGCTCCGTCGTCAGATTTCCGAAGCAGCCCAATGACCCGCCTTGTCGAATTTTCTTGACAGGCGCGAGAGCGAGCCAGCAGCATTTAGTTTTGCCCAGGATGCCTACCACGAGATTATACAGTCCGACGCGGCTGTTTGCAGCGGCGGCATCGGATCGATCGGCGCAAAGTCCGACGTAATCTCGCGATGCCCGGGTGCAGCGACGGAGTCATCCATCGCTTGGAGAATTTCATATACGTGGAACGCATGGTCCGCCGCCATGCGCGGGCGGCGCTTCTCGCGAATGGCCGCAGCGAGCTCGGCGATACCGACGCACTGGTCCATGCGGTATGCCTTTGGATACTGCCGCGGGGCATCCGCCGGCGTGTCGACTTGAATACCTTGCTCCGGGATTGGCACCCCGGGGCTACTATCTGCTACGCGCTCGGGAGTGGTCGGCGACGTGACGAGCAGCAGCGGCGAGGCTGGGTTGGCCGTCGAGCCTCTTGAGAGTGTGAATTGGACTGGCGCTTCGTAGTCCCATATTTCCGGCAAGTGGAGGATGCCCTTGTCGCCAGTGATGGTTATTGAGCGGTTGCGCCGGGCGACCGTGCCGATGGTCAGCCGGGCGACGACACCGCTGCGGAATTGGATGAGGGCGACGCCGAAGTCGGGGCCATGGTCTTGCGGCGCGATATCCTTCATCTTATCGGTGACAAGAGTGTGGGAGAAGGACGTGACGCTTGCCGCCGGGCCGAAGACGCTTGTCAGAAATCCGACCTCGTATGCAGCATGTTCCCAGATGCAGCCGACGCGGAATTCGGTCTCCGCCGGCCAAGGCGCGCCGGCGCCGCTTCTCCAGGTGCTGTACGGCAGTTGGTGTATTGGGCCGTCGTCGAGCTCGGCGTAGACGAGTCGCGGGGTGCCGACGACGTCTTCGCGGACAAGGCGGGCGAGAGTCTGCATCGACCCACCAAGGAAGTTGCACGGCGCGACCGCGAGCAGGCGATTTTGTTTCGTGGCGAGGGCAATCAACTCCTTCGCGCCAGCAGGCTCAAGCGCCAGCGGCTTTTCGCAATAGACATGTTTGCCGGCGAGTAGGGCGGCACGGGAGACTTCGACGTGGGAAGCGGGTGGTGTGAGGTTGACTACCAGGTCTATGTCAGGGTTGTCCAGGATGGCCTGGTAGGAGGCAGCGACGGGGATATTATACCGCTTCGAAAAGGCCGACGCGCGCGAGGGAGAGATATCGAATGCGGCCAGAGGCCGCAACTGGGGATGGTTCGATAGCGTGTCGCCGTAGTAAGCGGCAACAAAACCGCAACCTACAAAGGCGATGTTCATGTTGGCGTGAGAATACTATGTAGCCCGCGTGCCGGGAGATACTCCGAGTACTTCAATTGCAGCTTTGTTAATGTTTCTTGACTCCAGCAGCAGAGCGCCAAGGGCACCAACCCAGGTGGATTATTGTGGTAAGAGTTTCCAGTAGAGGTAGTGTGTCGAGACGGATATCTGCATGTACAGAACAGAATGCAGGAACAAACTCGTGAAGTTAGTTAGGACGACATAAGGCAAGGAGGTCTGAAAAGGTAGGTTGATTATGGGATACACAATGCCCTCTGACCATCCTTCTCTTGAAGAAGCAATGGTAAGGTCGGCTCAGGGAGACTATATACCCGGCCCAGAGGTCGCCCACAGGTATAATTGGTCTTTGAACTAGCATTAGCTTCTGAAGGTGCATGTACTAGTATGATTGCTTGGGATGGCCTGACCGAGACACCCCGAGGCCAAGACCAAGTTTGGATGTGAAGGATGTAACTGATGTACAAAAAAGTCTCCGTAGTTCGCAGGATGCAAGATCATGCGACGTCCATAGTTACTAGTATGAACTGTAACCACTGCGCCAAAAGGATTAATCCTTCTGGGCAGTGCCAGAATAGTGATTTTATACGTTCGACACATAGGCTAAATCCTAGACGGCCCGCCCACCCTTAAAAATTGGAAAATTGACATGCCTAAAAATATATCAGGATATTAGTAACTTCTGAATGATTGATAATTTGAATCACATCAGCGAACATCTAGGCCTTTGGTTATGGACTCTATCAGATTCAAGACTGACTTCTCTGACCTCTGATTAAAGTAGGTATTTATACCTTAAATAATAATACTCTAGCAATTCTGAATAAAGCTGCTTTACTAAGTAAGTCTTGGCATGAATGGCTTTGCCTTATGAACCCGTATGCTTGATATTAGATAGATTTCCCTAATCAACTCACGTCCCAGATATCTCAGTACTATTATGAGAACAGAATCCAGTCTGACTGGGTGCCCTTGTCAATCAGGGGAGCGTATTTCCGTCCAAAACATCTTGCTGCTGATGATTTGGCTTGAAGCTATTTTGCCCAGAGGACTTTTCGGTGGACAAGTGCTCAGATCAAGACGGGCTGCGTCTCGACGACTGGTTTTGCAATGAGCGTTCTCCGGTCGGCGAACCACGTAACAATGATAGCCAGGGAGAGCGCAGCCACGGGAACCAATAGCGATGTTGCAACTGCCTTGTTGAGCGCCTTGCGGAACTGTTGTCGGAGCCCTACATCCATAGTCTTCATGCCTTTGATTCATTCTCTGCAGGCTGTTGCGGGCAAATGAAGCTGCCTGCTCCGGCGATACGATGTCCCGTAGGCCTTGATTCCTACAAAGAGATTCTGAGCAATGCTGACCCCAACGGCCTTGCCTACCTGGCCAGCCACAGTATCGGCAACACATGCGCTTGTCAAGTCGTCTGGAGTACTGACGGCTTGAATGGCAATAATAGCGGTAGAGACGGCCGTCCCGGATCCGATACCGGCCGGGACCTGGTATCCCATGAGTTGGGCTGCGTTGCTCGCTGTTGACAACGTGTGAAGAAGGACTGCGCCGACAAGATAAAGCGGTGGGCCGGCCCAGAAGAAGGGCAGGTAGTGATTCCAGGTACTGATGGCAAAGCCAACGACCACTGAGCTAAAGATACTGGAAACCGTCCAAGGAATTTGGTATACGGCCGACAAAGTGATACTAATGTTATGTACCGTCTGAAAATACGTGACCAGCATACTGCCATGGACCATGTTGGCCATGCTATAAAGAGCAGAAAAGCAGATACAAACAAAAACTGTCCGCTGCTTAAGGATTCCAAGAGGAACGACCGCACTGCAATTCAGCTTAGCAACAATTTACTTTAGAATTCCGAGTCGCGAAAATAAGGACCTTCCGGAGAGATGAGATGATTTCCACGGGATAGCCAGACTTGTCCTTTTTGATTGCCAGTAAAACAGCAAAATCAATTGCGAAGACCCCAGAGGCAAGAAAGCATCCCAATACGCGAGGCGATGAGAATGGGGCGACATTGCCGCCCCATTCCAGGGCTAGAAACAGCGGCACAAGGCATAAAGTCAATAGGCAGGTTCCCAGGGGGTCGCTTCTCTTCAGTTTCTCCAGTAGAGGTAGGACTTTCTTGACGTTCGCTCCGGTTGGGACAGCAAACCACACGAAGACAAGACAGACGAGTCCAATAGCTGAGACCAAGTATTAACGGCAGATCCAGAGCCCATGGGGGAGGAAGTAGAACGTACGCAGGTTTATCCAAAAGTTAAATCGCCATGTGACAGAAGAGCCCGTGAAAGCACCGCTTATAGTCGGCCCAGCCGAGTATGCGAGTAACTGCACTGCCGTATACATGGCTATGAGGCGCGGCCGCTCACGCATGGGCGCCAGCCGGGCCGACGAGAGCGAAAGCGCCGGCTGTGTTACCTGCGGCTCCGCACCCAGAAATTATTTAACAGATTATTTAAAAAAACAATACCAAAGCGGATGGTGCTATTGTTTTCTGCTGTATTTCCACCTCACGAAAAAGAGTCATTGTTAGAAGACCCATGCCGAAACTGGTTAGACATGGAGTAGACATGGAGATAAGCTTGGATTGACATGCCCGATGTAGGTCACATAAAACTTCGTCAGCACTGGCGTACTCTTCATCCCATCATTTGCGAATAACCGTCCGGATGCTGGAAACGATGGCTTCTAAGTTCGGAAACTTTCGACAAAGAAGCAGTTGACGAATATCTCCACTTTGTTTGTCGGGGTAAAGCTGATGCCCAGCAGTGATCTCGTATATTACAGTTCCCAGAGCGAAGATATCATCCTTTCTGGTACACATGAGATCCAGCTCATTGCTTGGTAATGGCCGCTGATACCGGGTGGCATAGCTCACTTTTTGTGAGATGTCATCGATTCGGGAGCCACCAAAATCTGCTAGTGCTAAGGTCCTGTCTTCCCGGATTAGAAAGTTGTGACTGCCAAGGTCGGAATGAATGACACTCTTCGAATGTATGTATTGTACGGCTTCGGCGGCTTGAATGGCCCAGCTAACTCAACTTAGGCACAAGTACGACTAATGGAAAAAGAATTAAACCGATAATGACTGGCGGTTCTGAAACGATGACTTACCCTACTCTCTTCTCCGAGTAACCGGATAGTGGAAGACTGGCTGCTAGTTTACCTCCAGGCAGGTACTGAAACACCAATCCGCCCGGAACCCCGTTTGGAGTTTCGGTATTGGCGTGATACTCTCCATAATACCTTAATATAAACTGGTGATGACCCAGGCGTTCGTAAATAAGCTTCTCCACGGGTTGTAAGTCTCCGACGACGGGGTGCGGCTCTGATTTTTTGACTACAAGTCCTGTGTCACCAACTCTCACGACTTGTGAAAAGCAGCCGAGACCTGCAAGCCATAGGTCCTTTCGAGTTGCTTTATCAAGCGCTTCTCTCCATGGTATGGTCATCAGAGAAGTTCAGCGAAGACTTCCAAGTGGTTGTTGATGGAATGAAAGCTCAACAAAGCGGAGTTTATACGGAGTAAAGCCGTGCAGAGAGACGGTCATTAAATAGACCCGCTGCCTACTAAACGGGAGCGAGCGAACTAGCACAAAGGCATAGGCTTAAAAGAAAGAAAGACTTTTGTTGGCCAAAAGAGAAAAGGCTTAAGTTTGTTTAATATTACGTGCTGCTTGCGAAACCAAGCTTCAAGATGAGAAACAGGAAGGGGTCTCGACATTTGTGACGCATTTGTTTGTCCTGTTTGCTTTTCCCTCCCGCGCGGTTAGCTATCCGGGTAAGCGCCAGCGCTTAAAAGTAGCGCGACTCCCGGAAGGAATATATCTGGTTCATTCGCCTATCCGCAAGTACTACTATTATTATTGTCAATTGAGTCTTTGACAGCCTCAATCAAAAGCCGCACTGGATGGCTAGTCTTACACAACTAGCAGCACATTTTTGGGCATAATAATATGCAGCCAATGTTGATTGTCGTCCAGCCCGCAGATCAACACCAGAACTAAGAACCGAAATATGGAGTCAAGTTGTCAACGAAATCTAACAGAAGACAATAATAATTGGAGAAAATCTCTTTCTCCATCTTTAAAATGTCTCCGAACCTGTAAAGGGGCGGCTACGACTATGGGTCTGAATATCATGCGGTTGGGGTTCAGCCTCATAAATGCTTCTTCCCCTTTCCTTCCCCCCCCTTTTTTTTTCACTTTTTCATGGAAACTTAAAAGATTAAGCCGCTTGACTTGACTTCGTCTTCAGTTCAGCATTTTACGCAGAAACGCGACTTGCAGCTAAAGAAGCGCGATCATTTCGCTGGTTAAGGCACCACCCGCTGAGCCAGATACTTGTTCACCAACGACTATAATGAGACTAATGCTGTCGCCCTCGTCGCTGCTGATTGTCGTTTCCCTCTGCTCTGCGGCTGCAAGGGCACTTACGTGTTTCGCTCCCGATGGTTGGTTGGCTCACTGCCATTATCCGCCTCCTCTTCTTAAGATTTGGCGGTATGCTAAGTATATGATGTTATTATCATCTAGGTCGCGATCTTAAGGAAACCGAAGCCTACGCAAAAAGCAAGCAGGAACCGCACAGCTGTAGCACGCAAGGCATTGGGGCATGTTGTGTGCAAGGCCAGACCTGTGGCGATGACAACCTGTGCCGTGGCGAAAACAATGTGACGACGAGAGAGTACTGTATGGATAGAACGTGGCCGGACTCTTGCTCGCAGTTATGTCTAGGTACGGACGACTCTACTTGTCCCCTGTAACCCAACCAAAACGAAAACGGGCAAAAAATAAAAGAAATAAAATCAATGTCAAACAAATGAAAACTTTGAAACCTCACTAACTTATCAAAATTTGAAGAACCAAAATGGGGCGGCGCGGGTATCCAGTTGACTGTCTGTGAAGAAAACGTCTACTGCTGCGGCCCCAACAATCAAACGTGCTGTGAGAAAGGCGAGGGAACACGCCTCGACCCCAGCAACGGCCGGGTTCTCGCCATTGGCACAAGCTCTCTACCACCCCTCGCTACATCCACACCATCAGTGCCGCCTTCCCCCGGCATCACGGAAGGCTCTAACGGTACTGCTGGCGCAGGAGAAGGAAGGGGAGCAGGAGGAGGAAAAGGAGGGACAGGAGGGGGAAAAAAAGGAGGAGGAGGAGGAGGAGGAGGAGGAGGGGGGTCAAATATCAGCGCCGGCGCCGGCGCAGGTATTGGCATCGGATCCGTGGCTGGCTTGGTTCTCTTCGGCTTACTGGGGTGGTTTTACATACGGGAGCGTAGGAAGCGCAAGGCACTAGAGTCCGGTCGCGCGCCATTACCCGCTTCATCGAGGGCTTCTGCGGAGATGGCGGGCTATCCCTCGAAGTCGACAGCGCAGTACCAACCAACACCGCAATTTGAACCTCCAGCGCGTGAGATGGATGGTACTCGGCCGGTGCGTGAGATTGATGGTGCTCCGATGGTGTATGAGGTTGGTGATACTTCGCCTCGTGCGGAGTTGGGAGGGGATGTTTATTCAAGTCAGAAGCGACGTTAAAGCGGTCGAGTTAGGGATACTTTTTACCTTTTATGTTGAAAAAAAGTATGAGGTCTGAAGAGGTGTTTGCGAATGAGTTATCGTACCCTTCATAAAATTAGGTGGCATTGTCATCATTAATATTACAGCTACAGCAGATGATAGCGACAAAAGTCTCAAATGAATTTTACATGTTTTCTCTGAAAGTCTAGTAAGACTATCTCATAATATTTAATTCACTCAAGTGTTAAGCTCATCTAGCTTGACATCTGATGAGTAACGTAATCAACCACCCAACGAACTCTACCACCCAACGAACTCTTATTTTCAACCTTCGCCAGCTGCAACCACCTATCTTTTAAATCCATCCCCAATGCCCAACGAAGAAGCTATACAGTCGG
>PDNB01000098.1:0-72166 GCA_002573585.1 Helicocarpus griseus UAMH5409
TTGCATTGTTGAGATTTTGATGTTTGTATGAAGAAACGCGTTGCGTGATGGGAAAGTGGCCCGCTCGCTTGTGTGGCCCGCTCGCTTGTGGGTTACGTTACATCATATCTGTGATCTTATATGGAGGCCAGCCCAGCCCTAGGCGGCTATGATAGCCGACAGCCACCATCATTTAGTTATTAGTAGCTTTTTGACCAAGGCGCTTAACTGTAGTGCCTAGACATAGAAAGTACTTCTTCAAACCCTGAAGTTGTAATAACAAACCGAATTATGTACTCTAATCATTATGCAACTGTTATCTTTTCTGCTTTTAGAAACAGTTTCCCTCAGAAAATCAAGGTACGCTCATAACAGTACCAACTTTTCCCGTGAATCACTTGTTATCTTGAGCTCTGGATAAAGCAATTTCTTGCGGTTCGAGCGCTTCTCTTTTCTTCTCCTTTTTCTTCTTGTGCCTCCTGATGCAACACCAAACAATCGATGCAATTACCGTCACCCCAATAATCGGTATCCCTATCATGATGAATCTCAACAGCGGCTCCATGCCACGCAAGCTAGTGCTGTATTCCACGGGCTTGATTGTTTCGCCGGGAGACCAGGTCCAAACTACATGATGAGTCGGGAGGCTTGGTAGCTGAGGCGACAGGGTGCTTGTGTCAGTATCTTGCCACGTAATATGCCATGCTTCGTGGATTTGTACGCCTCCTGTGAATGTGCCTGTTGAACCGTTGGCGTTTGTGTATGTAAAGTAGGGTATTCTTCAACCGTGCTACTGAAAGTGGTTCGTCTCTGGGACACACCCAGCTCATTATAACCCCAACCGCTGGGACACACCGCAGGACTAAATTGGAAGTTACCGTTACCCCCAATATCCCATCCGGATGGCTGGCAGGACGCGAAGCGTTCGTCTGCGGCGTTGGATGCCAGAATTGTGACGGATCTTCCGAGGTACGGTTCCCAGTCGTCCAACGTGACTTTTGTGAGTTCCCAAATTGAGGCGCATTCGGGCCGCTGAACGAACGGTGTGGTGATAGCTGCGAGGGCAGCCGTTGCCTTTGGGGGGGAAATGAGAGAAGCGGATGTGGAGGTGGAGAGGGGAAATGAAGAGAAGGCAGGAGGGGATGCGGTGTTCGAAGCCATCTACACACATATGCTTGACTAGAACAAGAACCTGAATATAGAATTGACGTTCATTTGCTGAGGGTGTCTCTCAAAAAAAGAGGAAGTACGATGTGTCGGATGTGTCGTTTGCACGGTTCATACACCAAGGCCCAAAGGGACGCAATGATGCCACCAACAACAGACCCCGCGGCACTGGCCCGGCAGATAAGCCAAATTAGCTCACCACTAGGCTTAAAACCAGGGACTATATCCGATCATGCATCTGCACTTGGTATGTGTCGCGTGGGAGATTGGTCTAGATGCAGGTGGTGCACGGAGGTAGTAGGGATTATTCTGAGCTTTGGCATCGAAAACTGCGAGCGGCCCCCGTTACATGCCAGATGACAGCAATCTTGCAAGGGTTCAACGTTGTCTATGGCTCTGTTGATGCTATGACTTCCTGCAGTACTACCTACGCCCGACGCCTACTGATATACCTAGGGAAATGATATGCTGCTTTTATATAGATACCTAAGCGCTTTCCAGTGAGTAGGACAAGTCGCAGGTACCCTCGATGTCTTAAATGCTGTTTTTCCTTCCAGTATGGCTTGTATGTATCTCCAACAAGACCCCCATGATATTGCTCGGAAATTGCTATCGGTTCCTGGAATAGTTTGTTGTCTGTTTTGTTGAATTTCAGTAAATTTTATGCATAACGCTGTTGGCTTTCAATAGCGTGGCCATACAATCAAAGGAGAGGATCAACACAAAGGTTCTCCAACGAATTTATCACATACCACGTTGAAATATAATTGAGCTTTTTGAAACTCAGATCCATATCGTGAAATAACAGGTCAATATTTTTTTTGTAGCTCAAATATTGCATAAAGTAAACATCAGACAGACGTTGAAGAAGCTTCGCCGGGCATTACCCACGAATGACCAACTCGAGAAGCCAGCGTTTTGTACTTCTACTGCATGTCAAAATTAATATACAATTGATATATCCCGGAAGCCAGGGTAGCATTCGGTATGCATTTGTGAAGTTCGTAAGATTGCCCTGGGGTTTGATTAGGAGATGGTATATCTGATTGTAACACCTAGCACGAACTGCTAAGATCAGAGAGCCGGGTCAACGTGGATTGCAAACGCCAAAAATATCATTAGCGTTCATCTTGTCAGGAGAAATATCCCGTATAGCCACCAGTTCTCCATTGAAGATTTCCAGCGAGGTAGAGCCAAGGGGAAGCAGACCCCGGTAGCACTGAAGGCTCTACAAGCTGCTACCTACTACCGAATGCATTTTGTTATGGCATCATATCACTCGTTGATACCTTGCGGCTGGTTCTGAAGCGTTTGATATTCTCGCAGAGCTCAACATCAGGGGTTCAATGCCAGGAAGATGATGTTCTCAAATGCATGACAATAGGGGCTGTTGATTCCGTGGCTTGAGAAACATGCAGGAGCACAAACATGTTAGTAGAGCCTGGTCTATTACTACGCTAGGGCACACTCCAGGACTGAAATGAAAGTCAGCCCCATTATCTCACCCAGATGGCTGGCAAAATCCGAAACGCTTGTCTGCGGCATTAGATGCTAGAATAGTAACCTCTCCCCCAAACGGATACCCGGGCTTAGTGTGGCAGTTGTGATTTTGAAAATAGAGGCGCATTCGGGACCCTGGACAAAGGGTATGGTAATAGCTGCGGGAACAGCTGTCGCTTTCGAGGGGGACGTGTGCTGCGCTGAGACGGATGAGGAGATAGAAAGAGGGAATGAAGAAGATGGAACGGGAGATGCGCTGGTCGAAACCATGTACGCAAACACACTTCTTTAGACGGGCAATCCAGACGTCAAGTCCACTTTGACTTTTAGGTGATATTTATGAGAAGAGAAGGAAACGGGCAAACAGCCGGATTCTGAGCCACAAAAGTTGTGTTTACGTGTTACCCGCAAGATTCAAGCATCAAAGCCCAGAAAGTGGCACAATGATGCCACCAACGCCGGCCTGCGCGGCACTGGGCCTGTAGATAAATCAAATAGATTCACCGCTAGGCTTAAAACAGGCGACTATATCCGGTCAAGCATTTGATCTTAGGCGCTGTACTGGAGATTGGTCTGGGCGCCGAGATTAGATCTAAGTTAAGGGTTTGGACTCTGGAGCTCCAGGACTCCGCTAACGCGTCTCTTGACAGCAGCCCTGTAGGGGAGGGCTCCTATTGTTGCTCGATAATTGCCAACAGTCCCCAGGGCGACTATAGTTTATTGGGGCGCGTTGTACATCGCTGGATTTTATGATTTCTGTTTGCTATTCAATATTAGTAGTCAACTGGAGGAGAACACGAGCTTCAATATCACATATTTCTTTACTATAAAGAGCTTTGCCACGTGCCAGTCTCCTGGGGTCTTTTACGTTCCGAGGGGCTGGTGCAGGAAGTTATTGTTATCATACAGGGAATAATATATGAGGAGGTTGTACGGTTGCTTGGCCGTAGGGCTACCACCAGTCGGAGTAATATCATAAGAAACTTGAAGCAACTCGACGCTACACAATGGCATTCTAAAGAGTGTGCATTTCAACTGTAACCTTTTCATACGATATTGCGCTCAATTGTATTTGAGTGTTTTTCTGTTATCAATCAATCCCTGTTTCTTGACGACAGAGGTGGTGCCAGAGGCCTACATCCCCTTCTACATCAGGACTACATGACTGAGATGAGAAATTATCATTGAAGCCTCTGGGGTAAATTGAATCCACAGCCCTCTTAGAAAGGATTTCTATTCGAAATCTCTAAGTTCACCAATCTCATGACCTATCTGATTTATGTACAGGACATGAGTTGGCCTTCAATTGTTTTATATTATCCCTCCCACAGTCGGCACAACCCAGGGTCGGCCTGTAATCTACAACATCCATATGCAGCCATTACACAACGTCGCGTAACCTCTAGTAGTTTATGAACCGTCACACCTAGTAGACCTTCATTCTACTATGATATTCATTGAATAACCATACGTCGACGATACAGCAACAACTTGAATAGAGTAACCGCCATTCGGCTATATAGATCTCCGGTACCGTATCCCATTGCAGACCAACAAGGGATTTGATTTCGATTCACTATGTACTTGGAGTCAGCATAGCATTTGAGTCGTGTATGCTCGGATTGTTTCGTATGTCTTTCCCTGGTCGTTCAGTGTCAAGCAAGACATCTGATTAACTTCCAGCACGGACTGCAGAGATCATGGATGCTGGTCAAGGTAAACTGCAACTGCGCAAGTTAGAATTAGTGTTCTTGGTTTAGGGGGAGTTTTTCAGATAGCCGCTCGTTCTCTTCCAAGTGAAGGACGTACGAATGAAGGGAAGAAGATCTAGGTAGCAGCAGAGGCTCATCAAAAGTCGCTACATTCTAACTGCATTCTGCTTGGCATTATATCACTCACTGATGCCTAGGCAGGCTGGTTCTGAAGCCTGTCTCTGGTATTCTAGTTTGCGGAGCGAAGCGGAGCAATATCTTATGTTAATTAGGTGCTTCGGATTCCGTATTAGAATAAATTAAAGCATTATCATGTGATGTCCAGTATAGTAAGGCAGACCCTGGTATAGATGTTTTGAAAGGTTCATTTCCTCAGAGCGCCCTGTTTCGTTAGTTGAAGGAAAACGAGAATAGAGAGTCTGTCTCTAATAAGGGGCTAGGTCCACTTCATCAGAGCACTCTGTGTTGTTAGTTGACAGAAAAGATGTATACAGTGGCTCACTCCTTGATACAGGTAACAAGGTAAGAACTCTGAGTCGGCCTCAGGAGAAAAGGACTATTATTGAAGTACTCTGCGATCCGCAACATCTTAGCACATTAAGGCTCATGTGCTACACAGTATTGTAAAAGTCAACATCAAGGTTTCAATGCCGGAAAGGTGAATTTTCCAATACGCGACACCTGGAACTGTCGATTCCATCCGTTGGAAAGTATGTGCGAGGATGGAAACGTTAGCAAACCCCAGTATAGCTCATTGGCGGGCGTACCTGATGTATTTAATGGCGTGATGTTTCCGAATGACCAGCATTTCTTCTTCTCAAATCCATCATTTGTTATTTCCATTTTGTACTGTACCTCTGAGCAATCCTTAACAATGAAACATCAATGCCTTGCCCTGTTGGCAGTTTTTGGATGGTTCTCATCGGCGCAAGCGATCATAGAAACCTCTGCCGGTCAATACCCTGACCTGTGTCCCGGCAAGTGTAGTCATCTCGGTCCTAATCCGGCGGGTTGGACACGAGTTCATCGTTTCAACCATGTAGCCCGATGCGACGAGCCAATCCTCTTTGATTTCAACGTGCAGAATGTCAATAGCGACCCCAGAACGCATAATACGATCCGCGCATGCTCGCGATCAGACGAAGACGTACCGGAACCGGTGCGGGTTCGCGATGACCCCGAGATAGCCTTCACAGCCAGCCTTTCCGCACATGACGACTGCGGCGCAAAAGCAAGGCAAGACAAAAAAACCGCCCAGATGATGGGGGCTAGCGCCCAGACAAGTGCTGCAGTCAATGCATCCGACGTCTTGCAAGCTACAAGTCACCTTGCCTCATACCTGCAACACGAATCATCGTGCGGCCCACTCATCATGTTTGCCAAGTCAGGGGGCGCGGTTGTTGGCTTGTATTCTGGTGCAGAGGTGCAAAAGGCCAGCGCCGCGAGATTGATTAAAACGTTTCAAGAGCAAGTCCAAAGTGGAAACCAATTGCTCCAAGTCTGCGATAAGGGCTCTACAGCAGCTCGCACTTTGGGCGTCATCGCAGCAGGAGTCGTGGACCTCGCGAGAATCCACGATGCTATCAAGTCATGGACCAATTCTGAATGTGTTGAGACCCAAGGCTTACCGAATCCTCTTGAGGTAGAAATAGACTTTCTGGTTTCTTCTGTCGCGGCAGAAGACGTATCCAATACAACTAAGAAATCGCTTCATTCCCGCGCGGAGTGTAAGGCCATCCAGGTGGTTCCAGGGGACAGCTGCGCCTCTCTGGCCTCTCGATGCGGTATAACTGGCCTGGAATTCGAAAGGCACAACCCGAACCCAAACCTCTGCTCAACCCTTATGCCCAAGCAGTGGGTGTGTTGTACACCGGGAGATTTGCCCGACTATAGACCGCAACCCGGGGCAGACGGCAGTTGCTATATCTACACTGTCCAACCAGGCGATGGTTGTTGGGCCATTGCTGACTCTTTTGGGATAAGTCAGACAGTGATCGAGAACAACAACGACGATACTTGGGGCTGGGCTGGTTGTGACCGTCTCCAAGCTGGTCAAAAAATATGCCTGAGTTCCGGGAGTCCACCTTTTCCTCCTCCGATTGAGAATGCGCAGTGCGGTCCGCAAGTACCTGGTACAGCCAAACCCACAAATGACACACAATGGGAAGGTCTCAACCCTTGTCCGCTGAAATCATGCTGTGATGTCTGGGGATTTTGTGGTGTAACAGAAGAGTTTTGTACTCCAACACCAGCTGACACCGGCGCACCAGGGACCGCAAAGCCAGGAACAAACGGATGCATTTCGAATTGCGGAACAGACATTGTCAACAAGGACGATCCTCCAAAGACCTTCCGACGTGTTGGGTATTTTCAGGCATGGAATGCCAACCGCCCATGCCTGCATATGGATGTAACTGAAATCGACACCACGGAGCTCACGCACATTCACTTTGCCTTCGCAACAGTAACTGAGGACTTCAAGGTCACGATTGCGGGCGTTCAAGAACAGTTTGACAAGTATGTTAGCATGAGCACCAAGGCGAAGAAAATCCTTTCCTTTGGAGGCTGGGCGTTCTCGACCGAGCCGGAGACTTTCCAGAGATTCCGCAACGCAACGAAGCCTGAAAATCGAGAAGCATTCGCTACAAATTGTGCTTCCTTTATGAACGATAACAACCTAGATGGGCTTGACTTTGACTGGGAATATCCTGGCGCGCCAGATATCCCAAATATTCCCCCAGGAAGCAGAGACGAGGGGCACAACTACCTCGAATTTCTCAAACTCATGAGGGAAAAGATGCGAGGGGGAGGAGAGCTTGCAATAGCACTGCCCGCATCGTTTTGGTACTTGAGGCCCTATCCAGTTCACGAGATAGAGCCAGTAGTAGACTATTTCGTGTATATGACTTATGACCTTCACGGCCAATGGGGTAAGTCGTGCTTTTTCTTTTTTCTCTTTTCTCTCTTTTCTTTTTCTTTCTTTGTTTTTTGCTGTTGACAACTCCACTTGATTTTTGGAAACAAAAGCGGCTTGTAGTTGTATGTGCTAATATCATGTGGACCTCAGATGCGGGTAACAAATGGACAAGCCCTGGCTGTCCAAAAGGCAACTGTCTCCGATCCCATATCAACCTGACGGAGACAGTTACTGCTTTGTCCATGATTACCAAGGCTGGCGTGCCAGCAAACAAAGTGCTGATTGGCATCACGAGCTATGGACGAAGTTTCCGCATGTCAGATCCAACCTGTGCTGACCCTAAATGCACGTTTACCGGCACTCGAAACTCATCTAATGCGCATCGAGGCCGATGCACCGGTACAAGCGGTTACATATCGAACTTCGAGCTGAAGGAAATTATTGCCGGCGAGAGGGGCTACTCACTGGTGAATAGTTATAGAGACGCAAACTCCGACTCGGACATTTTAATATACGGTAGTGACAAGGAGGCGGACTGGGTTGCATACATGAACGAAGTCACCAGGGGTAGCCGTGTCAACTTTTACAAAGGCATGAACTTTGGCGGCGCAACGGATTGGGCGGTTGATCTTATGGGAGTCGAAAAGTGTAACCCAGACGACCGCACCTATAGGGACGAAATAATGCCAGAGGGGAAGCACATGCCTTGGTACCTCATGAATCCAGAATATGCGGCAGTTTCCGGGAAGCGGTATATCACCATCGTGAATCTGACTCCCCATCGGTTTGAATTCTATTACAACCACAGCTATCAAATCAAGTTTGACTGGGGGGATATCCCGCCAGGGCACGCCCGCCAGAACACGGCAGACTACGACTCAGTATGGAGCCCCAAAGATTCCAATGGCGAGGCCTACTACAGGATCGAAGGCACGGACAAAAAGTTCATGGTGCGCGCGACCACACACATACCAGACATATACCCAAAACGGACTGTCTTTGACCTAAGTAGGATAGGACACGGCCAGCGGGAATATAAGGACCCTGAGCAGGAGTCATCAGTAACTCTAGTTATTACAGGAAGCAATGAGTACGGCTTTATCACGTCGTTGACCCATGGGCCAGGAGGCTGGATGCGAAAACTGTACGACGTCATCCGCAACCGAAAACTCAAACAGATTGTCATGCCAGGCACACACAACTCAGGTATGAGTAGAATCAGCGAACAGATAGACGGATTTGAGCCACCCCCAGGAACGACGCAGACTCAAGCTCTTAACATCTATGACCAGCTAAGGGCTGGCGCTCGATGGCTTGACCTACGTGTCGGGACCGTTCATCCTATAGGTAACGAAGACGAGTACTCCTTCTGGACGATGCATGTTAACGGTGAGCTGCTTGAGGTCTCAATGGGCGATACCGGAGAATCTCTCGATGAGGTTATCGAGGAGATTAATAAGTTCACCGATGAAAATCCTGGTGAAGTAATTTTCTTCTGGGTTGGGTATCTTGTTGGTATTCGTTCGACCCCGAGTTACGGTCCCATAATGTGGGATCGAAATATCATCAACGATTTCTTTAACAGGCTGAAGCGCGTCAATAACCGCTGTGGAAATTTGGACACTGTAAAAGAGTTCGGGGAACAAACAATGTCATATTTCATGGACAGGAACTCTGGGAAAGGCTGTGTCATATTTCTCCTTAATGGCCACCTAAAAGACTCTGATCAGCTGGTATCCGAAGGTATTTATAACCGTCGTGTGATGAAAAGGTCCGAGCGATGGTCCGAGGCGGCCACCACAGAGTACCTCGTCGAAGACCAGATCCAAGCCTGGAAAGATATCTCAAGAGTTCAGGAAAATGGTATATTTCATGTGAGCCAGTGGTTTGTAACTCCAGGCGCTCTCACGTTACTGGAATATGGTCGAAAATCTTGCCGTCAAGCCGACCAATCCGACGCTGTACTGGGCTGGGGTCAACGGGATGGGCATCGATACGTGGCCAAATGTTATTATGGTCGACTATATTGGTGTCGTTGTCAAGGGGGAAGCAGCCTGGAACCAACTCAGCGCCGAGCTATACACTTTAGCTATTGGACTCAATTTGTATTTGATTAGCGAGAGCTGCCATGTAAACGATCGCCGTTCCCCGCTTCTCGGACCATCAACTTCCTCAATGGCGAACAGGTTTCCTACACCCAGAAATAGCATTATTTTCGCCAACGGGACCGTGCTCGATTCGCCACCAGTTGGATTCCACTTGGGTCGTGTTGAGACTTTGAAAAATGGTACCGTATTAGGCAATGGCACAGTCCTAGATCGAGATATCCCAAACCCCGACTTCAATATGCCATAAGCTTCATCGGTAGATGATTCGTTGAGTTTCGAATTATTTACCTGCAATTAGGGAGATTAGTCCAGAACTTGAAGTACTACCAATTCATCTGGTATCATTTCAATACACGTGGTTATACCCACATATTTGCCCTGGCGTACTATGAACTGTCATTGCCTAATCACACGACCTAGACAGACCTCACCCCCAAACTCTCCAAAACTCAGAGTCTCATTCGCCACGCAGGTTGGTACTAAATTGTGTGCAATATTCAAGTTGTAAAAGGCAAGTTGCTTGCCCAGGTGAAGTTTGTAAAGGAATGAATGGAGGTAGGGCACATCGGAACGGAACATGGATATCCCGGTGCCGGGGATTAGCTAATCCATCAAGGGGCTCTCTCGGCCACACCGCCAGTACGGAATGGATTTCATTAGGTCAATGGAATTGATACCAAGATGGGGAGCGTTTACCTTGTATCTGTTGTGACATGATTAAAAATACATGAGTCCAGACTCCATATGTTGATATCTACAACAAACCGCGGCTCTGAGAATAGGAACTGTAGTCCCGCCTCAGCCCCTGAACTACCCCTGTGAGGGATAACACCAGCGCTCGGATTTATTTATCTGCGCTTTGGAGAGCGATATACTTAAAATCTCAAGGTGAATTACATAGGGGGAAAGAGTAGGTAAGTTCCATTCTGATTAGAAACCATAGGACTTCATCGGAGCATGACAAACTGATTCATATCAGTTCTAAGGATAGGTAATAACCCTATAGTTATATCAGTCTTTGAAGCGCTCGCTATATATTCATGGCTATGGTAGAGTCTCCTCCTTGCACAGCCGAGCCATTTCCTTATTTTGAATTGTGGGTGATCGTAACTATCAAGACAGAAAAAGGGTCCATATTTTGACGGGGAAAAGCACCGTTAATGTTATTCAAGCGTGCATGATGATTTGTGGGAGAATGGAGCTTGACAAGCAACGGAACATACGTGGTGCGAATTGCAGAAGTGAGGCCACGCGGAACGCTGATTGGTGGCCTTCTGGTAAAGCAGGGGAGAGTTGCTCCAAATTGCAATACTACTGAGATGACAGTTCAAAATTCTTGATAACAACCAGATGATTGTCTCGAGACCATTTTCTTTCTTCACTGGTTTTCTGTGCGCCCATTTTGTCCTGACCGAAATACTCACCGCCATACCGCTCGTGACAGTCTATTAAAACCGAGGAATTTCTTCTTGCTGAGCATCAGAAACCGATTCTCAGACGACATATCAATATCCAAAAGAAGCATGTTAAAGTGGGAAGATCTCTTCACTCCCCCAAAAAGAAAGAAGACACTGGATAGGAGGCCAAGATCTCAAGGCGTCACAAACCAGACATGGTCGCAAATACCTGGAGTACCAGGTATACAGGGCGTGACTGATATAGCTGCTGGAGTTAAAGAAATTTGGGATGGGTATAATGCCGGGAGAAATGGAATTATTATTCAGGATCAGATGCAAAAACCGGGACAAGGCATTCCGAGCATTCAGACCTGTGCGAGTTCACTCGCCGTCTTCTTCAAGCGCAAGAATGCCTTCGATTTGTTTTCTGTTTTCCTCAACGGAATCAGCGTCGTGGCACAATTCGTCGAAGTTCTTCAGGGACCGTCTGCCCTGGAGGAAATCGGCCAAAACATCCATCGAGAACTAGAGGCTCAAACAGGCCTTACAGCCCCGAAAACATTTGCCAAACAAGTCCACAAAGTCATCATGCACCAAACATCCTTGCTTTACGAAGACGGCATCCCACATTTTTACTTCCTATATCACCCCGACACCGACTGGCACGGGTACTTCTTCGACATCGTTTCACAAAAGCCGCTACCGCCGAACCTCCTAGGTGTTTCTGAGAACCTCGACGCACTTTGTCTGTGGATGATCTTCCTCAGACAACATCTCGACAGGGATAACAGGCGAAAAGTGCGGTTCCATCTCATCATTCCCGCATATCGACCCATGTTCATCAAAGACCCCTTGATCTTCCCGGACAGACTATTTCCACTTACCGTCCAGGGGCTAAAACACGATTCCAAGGAATACGTCTGGTTCAACTTACCTACTTTGAACGACACCGACGCCTACTCGCTCGAACTAAAGGATGTTGGCAACATACACCAGCCCCCGAGTGGAGGAGAGGCCGAGGCCGTGGGTCAGTTTGCTGCATCGACGGCGGGAGGGTTTGCGACGGCCATTGTGGAAGCCTCACTAGCTCCTCCTATTCTCGCCCCCTTTGTTTTTTTAAAATCGGGAGTAAAGGGCATGGTCGGGGCGGTACAAGCCACCAAGCAAGCTCGTGATTCTTTGAACCAAAAACCACCTCGGGTGCTAGGGCAAAGCATAAATGATGATGGTGATCGTGGCGGCAGTAATGAAGACGGCATCAGAAACGGCCCTTCAGAGGCGGAATTCACAGTCCAACCCGGAACCCAAACTGTGGCACGGAGGAGAAATGATGAACTTGAGAATCGTCGACGGCGCCGCAGACGACACCATAGGGCGAAACTGACCTATTAGTGGTGGAAAGGGGGAGGGGAAGAGATGGCAACAATTAGTAGTGACTATTCTTTCGTGTCTTTACAGCAGCAGCATGTATAGGTTGTTAATTCCTCTCTAATCTTAGACTTGTATCCCTAGCGAGTCGCATGTATGCCACCGATATCGAATATTGTAATATGTACATGTGCATGTAGAAATGGCGGGAAAGGGGGACTGGGTTGGCGGAAAAGTTATATCACTACGGCGGACGATAACAACAAAAGTCTCAAATGGATTTTTATCTGTATGCTCTAGGAAGACTACCTCTGTCACGGTCACGGGACTGTTGGAGATAAGTAAGCCGCGCTGAGACAACGCAGCGCCGCTGATCCCCTACCCCGCCTCTGCCAGCTACGCCATATTGTATATACAAAGTCTCAATATTGAGGCTGCATATGAGACTCATTGAGGACGGCATAATAATAGGATTGTGAAGGTGATATGACATCTAGTTGACAGCTTCAAGATGTAGACCAGATGGCAGTATATCATTGAGTAATGAGTAGTGTTGTTTTTTTAGCGGGTCGGGTCAAAAAAAAGGCCCTGGTGCCCGAAACAATAGGGCTTCGGGTTAGGCCTTTAACTAAAAACCCGAAACAACGGGCCTGCGGGTTTAACTAATTGAGCCTGTTTGGCCCATAACAGGTTTTTGAGCGCGGGCATGTTTTTTTTTTCGGGTCGGGTTTGGGGGCTGAGGTGCCCGAAACAATAGGGCTTACGGGCCCGGGCTTTAACTAAAAACCCGCCCAAACGGGTTTTTTCGCGGGTCGGGTTAGTGACCCGGCGGGTTCAGCGGGTCGGGTTAACAACACTAGTTGAGGATCGCGCACCTACTTTCAGACTACAAAAACAGAGTAATCACTGAGCATATGATTTTTGATGAAGAACATTCTGCCCTGAGCATGAAGAGAATCAAAGATGTCATCAACAACAAGTCTGTCACAAGCGCTCAAAGAATAAACTTTGGCCAAGGTTTGAGATTTGACATCTGATAGAAGAGGTATTCTCATCCACTGATCAACGAGAATGTCTACTGTCTGACCCTTGTCAATAAAGACATCTTCAAATTTATCTAGCAAGAGGGAGAATTTCTTGACAACATCCTCTGCATCATATATGATAACACCTAACTGATGAACCTTTTCCGAGTGTGAGAGGTTGGATGTGGCCTGGCTGTCTGTCTGTGGCACAAGGATTGAGGAACTGTCAGTGTTATCCTTCTTGAGTGCTGGGGTGTCGCTGTGACGTCAGCGCTCTGGCCGCCAGGGCTTCAACAACAGGATCAACCAGGGAACTCGAAGGTCTCATCAAACTCATACAGAGTTACCTACTCGGGTGCGGCGCGGAATTCTTTGTCAGAGTGATTCGTGAAGTAGGGTTATCATACGTATAACAAGTGGGCTGCTTTGGTCCTAGCAGTTTGAAGCTTTCTCAAGATACAGCTGCGACGAGTACAGAAAATCATTGGCGTCCGTACGATGGCAGGACTACAATCAACCCATAGGCTAGGGTCCCTAAGCCCGACATTTGTGACTTCCTCTGCCACTATCAGATGCACTTGAGTGTGTTCTCATACTACCCGACCTCCTAGCAACACTGGAATGTTGGCAATCAAATCTACCAACAGAATTAGGGTTAGTAAAACTCTGGCCGCTGTAAGTAGCGGTGAAGTTGTTTAAACCCGTCAAACTTATCCAGCTAAGAATGGAACTGAACCTTGCAGAGGGGGCTGTGATCTAGGCCCAGCAGTGGAATGTCCCTCCGTAGCTTCAGATTACAAAGAAGCTCGGCAAAGGTAGTCAGTCAAGTATGGGGATGGTGGATGAGCATTCAGAGGAGCCCAGTTGAACTGAAAACTCCAGTCGCCATGGAAAGGATCGATTGATAACGAAGATCTTCTCCGAAATAACTGTCAGTCATTTATCCAGGAGCTAAGACGTGTGTGCAACACAGAGGAAGATGTCGACGAGATTGGAACTCTCAACAATGCCGGCGTGGCATACGAACCGGTTCATTACTGGATAACTACGCGGCAACTTTCTGATACATTTCAAAATCCGATGCCGCGCCCCAATTCACCCCCAAGGTCCCCAAGGTCCTCCTCATAAGCTACATCACGAAAAGGTAGACGCTTTTCCATTTCTTACATGCTGTTATTGAAGCAGCCAAGACCGATATTATGCTGTCGCCTAACTAAAAGGAAGGCGAGAATGGGATAGCATGATTTTACGTTAGTGGGGACATGTGCTGCTCTTTGAATCAAATCAACAATCACTACTACAAACGCTATCTAAAGGCACAGAAGCTGGGTATCTTGACATCGGATTACGAAGTCGATGAAATGGAAGAGAACTCGCTTGAATAATATTAAATAAAACAGTTATATATGTACAGTACATCAAACCATCTCAACCGTGACGGTAGTCGGTTTTCCATCTCTCATCTCTTCCAGACATCTCCTCCCTTATGCTTTTACACGCTGGTAAAAATCTAAACCATAGACCCGATAGATAACCCGAAACTCGACAATGTAAAGTGATCAGATATGCGAGGATGGTAAGCAAGAAGGGAAAAAAGAATAAGCCAGAAGAAAAGATGTCCATCTCTAAAAACCGCGATCCTAATAAAGCCAACCAGCCAAGATGCTGAAAAAAACCTTTTTTAAGACCGGGTCGTCAATCGATAGACATAAATCAGACCTTTGAATAATAGATCATCGTTTATAGTAAGTCCTTTTGATCAATTCCATGGCTATAGTGGACCGGCATAGAAAATAGCAATAGCCATCCCCACACCAGCAGCCACGAAGTCAGAGATTTGCCGCTACCCTTGCCTGTTGAGTGTTCGGTTGCATTGGCCCGCACCATATAGCAACAGTCAAAGATTGCTGCTATGGCGGTGTGGATCAGAGACATGAGGGATGCCGTCGATGACGGTGCTGAGCAGCTGTCTCGATCGGACGGTTCAGCCTGTATTGGGCTGTTTTGGGCCTGAATGGATAGAGGCAAGGAAAGGATGAACTCGCTTTGGTAGGTGATGGCCGAATCACTGCTAGAATCAGACCACAAGCGAGTAAAATCAAAGGAAGTGTGTGCTTCAATGTTGCTTGGTGGACTATGGTAATCGCAGCTTTGTTGCATGGGATAGCTTGGGGAACGCATCCTTGGCCGATACATCCGCACAAGGAACTGTGCCAGGGGGTAGAGTAGCAGGTCTGCCACGGATATGGCCAGTGCGTTTGTCGTTGAAAGCACGGCATCGGTGAGAAGCGGACGGTGGTTATGGCCGGAGAGAAGATTCTGGACCGCGCGTTGCTCCTGTGGTCGCACAGGGCTATGACATCTGCCCTTGCCAAGTGTACTATCGACACTGCTCACTCCATCCGCATTTCGTGCTGGGGGAGACTGGCTCTCGTTACGATGGACGCCATGGCGTACGCGTAGGAAAGTGTCCCCGTCACAAGCACTGCTAGTGCTTGGTACATCTTGGGCACGTGTGACCGTTTTGGTTTGGGTATGGTCAGCACGAGTGTTCGGCTCATCCATTGACAAAATCCGCCTAGTTCTAGAAGTGTGGTCCTGTCCAAGATCCGTATCCCGCACACTCATCAGCAACCGTGATAGGCCGATAGAATCTTGCGGGTGGTCGTTGAGATTGCGGTTACGTTCATCGAGCAGATTCGTCGAGGGCGGCGTGCACAGGACATGCCCAGGATCGCAGTCCCATGCTTTTCCGTCCAGCATATTTTGATACCGTGGCGGGCGAATGTCGCGCCCAGGATCGCAATCCCAGGGTCTCTCGTCTGGCGTATTTTGGCACCGTGGCGAGTAAAGGCCATGCCCAGGATCGCAATCCCAGGGTCTCTCTTCTGGCAGATTTTGATATGTCGACGAGTGAAGAGCATGCCCAGGATCGCAGTCCCATGGTCGTTGCTCCAGGGGACTATTGTACGGAACATGTTGGATGTCGCGAGAACGGTCGCATACAGATTTCGTGGCGAGACGGAGCAAGGCTTGCTCTTGTTGCGTTACCAGGTCGTCTAGCCTGTTGCTGCCGCCGCATTCGGGACAGTGAGGACTGTTGCAGGACCTGCCTCTACAACATTGCCAGGTATCATGCGGAACTCCGTACGGTGGTAGTCCTTGCGGGGAGGAGGATTGTTGCAGTACACCAGAGGACTGGGTATTGGGTTGACACCAGTGCGCTCCGCCTGGTACAGCACTGGTACCACTTGAGAGGTGGGTTGTAGTATTTTGAGTGTGCTTCATCACCTGTCTTCGTTTTATGGTCGTTACAGGAGAAGCAGTCTTGTCGACGCAGGTGCACTGGAAAAGAGTTAAATATTATTTCACGGAGGAGAAGGGGGCGGTGGTATGAAACAAGTTACTCACGCGCTTGCGCTGCTTTCGGTGCCATTCACAAGCACCCTGCTTGCGGACGGCAATGTACCTCTGACGCTCTTCCTGGGTCTTTGGGCGATGCTTCCTTGGTAGCGAGGTAGCCTCGTTCATGTTCAAGTCCAGAATCATCTGCACGCCACCAGCAGCAGATTGAGGCGCACCGCTGGAAGTCTTAGCAGGCGCTGACTCCGTCCCTGCATTAGAGCTGGAGGAAAGTTCCGGGACAGTACAAGTGGATGAACCGGGAGAACCAGTCTGGGAGAATGAGTTGCTGTCGAAAGAGGAACCAGTAGTGCTGGTAGAGCTCTGCTGCCAAGTCATGGGCTGTCCATAGGAATATTGCTCCTGGTGGAAACCAGTGCCGATGTCGTTTTGGAGCTCGGAATAGAGGGCGATTGAAGCATCAATCTGCTTCCTCTTATGTGAGACGGGGCGAGGGTCAGCAGCGGCTCTCGCCAGAGCGATATCCTTTAGAGTAGCCTTGACCCAGTCGAGGCGCAGGTTGGAGTCGTTGAAATCGGATGATGGGGATGCAGATCCGGCCAAGGCCATATCAGGAGAAGAGAGGAAGCTGTTGGGAGGGGACTGGTCCAGTAGAGGGGTGTCAAAGGAGAAGGAAGATGGGTCAGCAATAGAATCCATGGTGGGGAAAGCCGAAGCAGATGCCGGGAAGGAAGGCTCGGTAAAGTCAAGGAGGTTAGGATTGAAGTTATCCCAAAATGTAGAGTCCATGTCAAGGCCAGGGAGATCAACAAAGCCGCAGTCGGTGGAGGAGTAGTTGTCTAGCTGGGGGGTAAGAGAGACGCTGTCGCTAACAACATCATTGGAGAGGTTGAGGTCCATGGCCAAAGTCTCCTCGTCGGTACGATGGGGTTGATATTGGTAGGAGGCAGCCATAATGTCAAATACAAGGGAGATTTAAAATAATAAGTATGTGATGGATATAGATTAAACCCGGCGGAGAATTGGGGTAAAGTGAAGAGAAATCGATATATGCTCTACACGGGGATCTATATCTAACCACAACGCCAAAGAAGGAAGATACGCCCGGCTCTGCTCTCAACAATCAATAAATCAATCAGTCAGTCAGTCTGATACAGTAACTCTCGTGCTTCTATCTCTTCTGGGATTAGCACAGAAGAAGAGCGAGCGAGCAGTAACTGGGGGCTGGTTGAAGAAGCAGAAAGAGGTGATATCAGCTCTCAAGCTGAGCGCTAACACTCTCTTGGCGCAAACAGAGAGAGGCGAGATGACGAATGTATCTTCTTCCGGGGAGGGAGAGAAAGATGACGAGACAAACGAAGAAAGAAACAAAAGAAGAGGAAGAAGAGGAAGAAGAAGAAGAGGAGGAGGGAGATAGACAAGGCGGAGTTCTTAAGGCAGCGAAGGCTGAGGCGGGCGAGGAAGTTGCTTGTATGATGTCGCATGGGAACGCCTTGTCCGGCCGCCAGTTAGGGCTAGTTAGGGCTAGCACGGGCTGGATCGGGGTGGTTAGGGCTGGCCATACCGCTGCGTGATTGGCTGGATTAGCTGCACTTAGGGCTACGCTAGGCCGCATCGGGTGCCCGCTGTTTACGTCAGCAGCCAAGGTTTGGCAGCGCAGCCAATCAAGAGCCAGGGTTCCCCGCAATGACTCAGACTGCATGTAGATGTACTCCGTAGATGCGGTTTGATCCAGTGCGGAACTTGGCTCTTCAATATTCCACCCCTATATCCCGCCTAGTTTCATAAAACAGTTTCTGGCAGGGATACTTCATTATTATCAAGTCTGCTTGCACATTGAAATTGGATTATTATTTGGTCTGCAAAGCCAGGAAACATTCGCTTGAAATCCAGCGTACTTCTGGTCCGTCATCCGTAACCCATCAGTAAGTAGTAGCCACTTATAACCCAACTACACTTCAAAACCCTGGAGGAAGGAAGGTTCAAGTGTTCAAGAAAGAACTGACTGAATACCTTAGGAACAAACAAGCTTTAAGATGCGTGGATGGTTTTCTTTTCATTATCCCAGTTACTTAAATACAACCCTCAAATTTGATCATTCTTCCCAGCACCTCGGACATTTGATCCGGATGGTTTCCATGGTATAAAGATGGTTGATCTTAATGTCCATGCTATGATCACCCCAACTAGCCTATATGAAGCTCAATGAACCTAGATTTGATGAACTCATATCTATCAAATATTGGCTACATCCCTAAATGGAACCCTACAAACATCAACGGCGGCGAAATTGGGAATCATGGATGAGATCCCCTCCCCATTGAAACCGTTTGGGGGAAGGGGTTGTCGTGAAAACACACTTATCTACATCCCCGGGGCCAACCAGATCAAATCTTCAACACGATGAAGCTGTGACGTGACCAGGAATAAAAAGCATTGACATGGCAGCACAAATGACGTAGCTCAAACTATCCCCTCATGATATAACCAGAGTTGAACCAGCCACATCAAAGCGCAATGTAAGTTCGATCAAATTATTTCCCTTACAAAGTTCGTTGTTTACTCAAGCCCACTGCAACTTCTTTGATCCGAGCTCAAAATGGGGAAACCAGTCAACCCAACACCTTACACCTACCTAGACAAAGTATACGAAGCAGGTCTCAGCGACCAGAAACTCCCTATCACCTTCAACTGTCTCGAATGGGAATCACTGGCCAAAGAGACCTTATCAGCCGACAGTTTTGGTTACGTCTGGGGCTCTGCCGGCACAAGAGAAACAGACGAAAACAACCACGCGGCATTCAGAAAATGGGGAATCCTGCCCTCGCGCTTAGTGAGGTCCAAATTTACCAATCTGAAAACGACACTGTTTGGCAAGGAGTATGACTACCCCATCGCACTCGCGCCCGTCGGGGTGCAAAAGATATTCCATCGTGATGGAGAGATCGCGGCTGCCCGAGCTGCCGAGAAGGAAAATGTCACATATATCTTGAGCACAGCGGCGTCGACGAGTATCGAGGACGTCGCAAGGGCGAACGGGGATGGGGAACGCTGGTATCAGCTCTACTGGCCTGCCAATGAACATCACGATATCACGGCCAGTTTGTTGAAAAGGGCCAAAGACGCGGGATACAAGGTGCTCTTGGTGACGCTGGACACATATATGCTTGGCTGGCGGCCTAGCGATCTCGATCACGGGTACAACCCTTTCATTCGCAATGATAATATTGGTGTTGAGCTGGGCTTCTCAGACCCTGTTTTCCAGAAACATTTCAAAGAAAGGCACGGCAAAGCGATCGATGAGAATATTTCTACGGCGGCAAGGGAATGGGCGCATCTTGTTTTTCCAGGGGCTAGTCACGGATGGGAAGACATCAGGTCTTTGCAAGAACTATGGGATGGTCCCATCGTGCTAAAGGGAATCCAGACGGTTGCTGACGCGAAGAAGGCGGTTGAGTGCGGGGTTCAGGGGATCGTTGTTTCGAACCATGGTGGCCGTCAGCAGGATGGGGGTGTTGGGTCATTGGATGTGCTTCCGGAGATCGCGGATGCAGTAGGAGACAAGGTAGAGATTATCTTTGATTCCGGGGTTCGGTGTGGCGCGGATGTTGCGAAGGCTTTGGCACTTGGAGCCAAAATGGTGCTCATAGGCAGGCCATATATATACGGATTGGCAATTGGCGGCGAGGATGGGGTCGCGCATGTGTTGAGAAGTATTCTGGGGGATTTTGATTTGACATTGCATTTATCTGGGATCACTGATGTTACTAAAAAAAACCTGAACCGCTCAGTGTTGCGCCGAATGAAAGATTTGTAAATGTGATGTGTATATGACGATGTCCACAAAGGAAATCGAATGAAACGCCTTGACTTGAATTGAAGAGACATGACAGTCATAATGACATAATTCTGATGATAACTCTTGATAACTACGACGAGCCACAAACCCGTCGGTAGAAGAAGGCTAAACGGGCGAGATAGGGCTTCAGAGTCATATGTAGGTCAATCAGGGGTAAAGGGATTTCCCACAAGTAATAGCATAGTTATTGAGGTTTGTGTCTGCCTTTGCAAGCCTGGCTACCGCGGCATGTGCCATTAAGCCTCTCGGATTGGACCTGGCTTGGTCGTCTTTGTCTTTCCCTAGGAGCAGTAATTGCTCACGGCCATGCGTTCCTGGAATTGCTGCAAGAATGGAATTCGTAGTTGGCAAAGAACCGTCCAGTCGCCACCAAGGACAATTGGGGTATGTTTATGGAGGTATACTCGAGCGCCGCGATCACAACGGGGAGCTATAACAGCTAAGTCACTGCTAACAGTAGTTTGGGAGTAAAACAAGAATGACTCTGCGAAGAGCTTGTAATCCTAACTTTTCCCGATGGCATAGTATCCGCAAAACGGGAGATTGGGCAGGTTCATTTGTCAAGACTGAAAAGAAGCTCAATTGGCAACATGCGAGCCTCATGACGGCCTCGCGTTTTAAACCATGCGAACCAGGTTCAAAAAAGGGGGTGGACATCAATATTCCCTACCAAAGCTAGGAAAGAAACACATTAGCGACAATTTTTGTCCAGCGGCGACTTGTTCAAGCTTACGGGGGAGCTTAATTAGTTTCGTATATTCAAAATTTCCGCAAAAGAGATTCATGCGAAAATCCAGCTTGTGTAGTATTGCAGGTGGGAATTTGTTGTCGATATAGAAATTGACAACGCGGCCTAAGACAGGAAATCCAGGATACGTCATACAGCCTGGGCAGTGACGTAAAGACTGTTAACTGCTAAAACTCCCCTGATTTTCAATAAAAAACTTAAGTGAAAAAGCCAGTGGATATTCTCAAAAGGACCTTTCTGGCTCCTCTCAAAACCATCAATCGCATCACTCATTCCATTCATCGCTCCCACCAAAATACTCAAGAACCTAAGAGATCTTTAAGACAACTGTTGAGATGATACCACCCGCAGCCTACTTCTCTCGAGTTCCACGGCGAATGTTTACTCGAACCACCTCTCTCCTTCTGTTGGTGATATCCAAGTTGAAGAAAGGGGGCGAGGCACTTCTGGCGAGCGCCAGCGAGTGTCGTTAAAGAAGCACGCAGAATCAGCGAAGATGTTGCGTCAGGGCTCTTAAGCCAGTCATTCGGTGCGAGATATAAATGTTTTCGTCATTCATGGATAAGACACATAGCAGGGCTCGTGAAGTTCTTGAGCCCTTAATCCACCGCGCAAAGACTGAAGCTGATGCACTCGGCTGGCGGTGAGATTTCAGCGGCTAGAGACAGCATGTGCTCAGTTGGCTAACATTGGGAGTGAGAAGTTGTCAGTATTGGAGTTCACGTCCATACTCTCTCTGTACCAAGTGCTGGTCAAAGTGCGCAGAATATCCGAGTTCGTATGTCTTGGTCTTTGAGGTGTCGTGGTATTCTTGGCTTTGCCTGATACTTTTGTCCAATAAATGGGAGAAATCATCAGAGAAATGCTTCATGATGCACGTAAGTTACAGGGCTTAAGGAATTTAAGTTCGCTTAGCCTTTGTATCCCTGTCGTGGCTCATTCGGTTCAGGGGCTTACACTCTTATACGAACACGAGAACACCGTTGGCGATTTGGGCCTTTAGCCTCTTCGATTGCAACCTCAGCCCGCTTCGTATCTATATTATTTTTGGGATTTAGCAGGCGAACTTATTCGCGTTGGGTTTGCATGCAGCAGCCTTATTTTAATTGGAAAAACTGACTGCGGCACGAAACAATGGGTATCGTGACAGATCTGAGGATGGCCATGAGAGTCAGAAGAACCAGTATTATTTGATAATTATGGACTTAGCAGGAGATCTTGGTTGAGGGCAGAAGGTTCGCAATTCCTTCACTTGCTACAAACTTCAGTATACTTTCCTCATGGAGGCAGTCGTAACAGAGTATATATTAGAGCGAGCGAGATGTGGTATATTGTACGTAGTAGACAGCTATCTTTTATGACAACAGAACCAAACACAAGGAGATTCAATGCCACAGATTGAAAGAGAAAAGATGGCGGGAATGTTGGAAAGGTTATATGAAATATACATGTACATAAAAACAAAGGAAAAGGAAGCAAGAGGAAGAGGAGCTCGTTTGTATATACATCTAGCTCTCGACTCCGCTCACCTCTCCCTTATAAAACTAAATTGCTTGCTCAAAAAAGATACAAAAAAGAAAGAAAAGGAAGATCTAAACCCGACACATTCAGCCATCAAGATTTCTGCTTCTTGGACCTTTTGGATTTCTTCTTCATAGCACACTTGATCGCCTTGACAGGCTTGGCTCTGATACCGACAGACATATCTAGCATTCCAAATCTCTTGCCTAGTTTCTTTTTGCCCGCCTCGTCTTCGTAGAGCTGGCAGGCGACCCGCTTGATATCGACCTTGTCGGCGCCCACGACTCCAGCCTCGATGACTTCAGTGCCCAGCTTGACCTTCTCTAATTAGCTGTGATAGTTAGCGTTATCTTCCGTGCCTAGGGGGATAAGGGGGTAGATCGGGGAAGAGGGCGAGACAAACCAGTTCCAACAACCTCCCCTAGCGGTACGTCCGCCCGTGCAAATATATTCCGTGCTGACCTGAATTGTACTGCTGCTGACCTCTTCTTCATCTCTATGTCGTCCTCGTCCTCGTCCTCGTCGTCGTCGGCGGTGAGATCATCGTCATCATCGTCGCCAGCCTCGAGGTCATCATCGTCGTCGTCGGCGGTGAGATCGTCGTCATCATCATCACCGGCCTCGAGGTCATCATCATCATCATCACCAGCCTCCAGATCATCGTCGTCGTCGTCCGCGGTGATATCATCCTCATCATCACCGGCTTCGAGGTCATCATCATCATCATCGGCCTCGAAACCATCCTCACCAAAACCAGCATCACCAGCTGCCTGCAGATCATCATCGTCGTCGTCTGCATCGGCACCATTGATATCATCTTCGTCGTCGTCGTCATCGTCGTCGTCATCTTCGGCACCCTCAATATCATCATCGTCGTCCTCAGCACCCTCAAATCTATCATCGTCATCGTCGGCGGTGATATCGTCCTCATCGTCGCCAGCTTCGAGGTCATCGTCATCATCGTCGCCAGCTTCGAGGTCATCGTCATCATCGTCACCAGCCTCGAGATCATCATCATCGTCACCAGCTTCGAGATCATCGTCGTCGTCACCAGCTTCGAGATCATCGTCATCATCGCCGGCCTCGAGGTCGTCATCGTCGTCGTCGTCGTCGTCGCCAGCCTCGAAGTCATCATCGTCATCGTAGGCGATGGAGCGCTTCTTCATATCATCCTCATCATCCTCACCATCGTCGAATTCAGCATCCTCGCCGGCCTCGAGATCATCATCATCATCATCATCCCCGGCCTCGAAGTCATCGTCGTCATCACCAGCCTCGAGGTCATCATCATCGTCCCCGGCCTCAAGGTCATCATCATCGTCCCCGGCCTCAAGGTCATCATCATCGTCCCCGGCCTCAAGGTCATCATCGTCGTCCCCGGCCTCGAGGTCATCATCGTCATCAGCCTCCAGGTCATCGTCATCGTCATCCGCATCCAGATCATCGTCATCGTCCGCACCCTTGGTCTTCTTCTTGTCATCATCGTCGTCGTCGTCGTCGTCGTCGTCGACGTTGTCCTGTATCTTTTCTAACTTGTCGGAACAGAAGAACGAGCCGATGGGGACGGGGTGTTTCGAGTGTTTGGCGAAGACGGCCTTTTTGCCTTGAGAGAATGGCTTGCCTAGCTCATCGCGGCCGTTGGGGTCGGAGAACGCTTGACAGTAGATGCCTGGTTCGTCAACGGAAGCGCCAAATCCAGAAGCTACGCCGCCTGTAGATGCCAATTGTATTGTTAGAACTGTAGATGAATTCTCGTAGCCTAGATCTTTTAGATATACTTACGGTGTGTTCGCTCCAGCTCGTTGAGTTTCGCAACGAGATCAGCATGCTTATCCGGTGCGGTGTTGACTTCGATCTGGAAGACTTTCGCCGTAGCGAGGGCTGCGCACGAGGCGAGCAGGATACCTGCGGTCTTCATCTTATATGATGGACTCTGGGTATCTAATTGCCTATTGTGTTTCTTCTTCAAGATACGGTGTAATTATTATAGGGACTCCGAAGAGTGCTCTCTCTCTCTTTTTGCTCCTTTTTTATTTATCCCTCCCCAAAAGAAAGACAGGAAAATAAAAAAGAAAGGAAAGAATAAATAACAAAACACACAAGGAGTGTCCCCGGATCGATCGAGAAACGGAGAAAGAGGGTGGAGGCTGAGGTGAAGAATAAGAACAAGAAATAGTAGTAGTAAAGGGGGGAATCCTCAGCTGTTATACGAGGGATTATCTCTGGTCTGAGCCGCACCGCCCTCTCCATATCAGCGCGAGCCATCATTGGCAGGGCAGGGGTAAATATCCTCGCATCTGCTCCTCCTGCTGAGTCCGCTGGATGCTGGTCCCGCCCAGCTAGTCGGGTAGTATGCTGCTAGATTGGGTGAGGTCGCAGTCAGCTCGGCGTCCCACTGGCTTAGGGCTTGTCAGGGGAAAGGATCGTGGATTCTTGGTGCTTGTTCAGTATCGTATTGCCCGTGCTAGGCCCGTATCAATGCCCCTCTGCGCTCCTATATATAGACCATCCTGGCGTGTTGTCTGGAGAGAGACTGGAGTTCCTGGCCTGCCCCCCAGGACACCCCAAAATACCCCACTGCACCCGTATCTCACCAATAACTCGTGTTTTTATCTCCGGCTAAGGCTTTCTAAGCTGCCATAGACTCTGCCCCGATGCCCCTTGCGGCTAGCAGCACTCCGCCAGGCCTGTCAAACTGGAGCTTAGTCCCGTATCGTCAGACTGCGTACGACCCGCATGGTTCGATTTAGCACAGCTAGCAGGCTAGCAGCTGAACAATCTGTTGTGCGCAGTCCACTTTTTTTTTTCCCGCCGCAGTGCTTCGGTAGCCAGGGCCAGGGCTAGCAGCCATGACAATTTCCTTCTCCAGCGTTCGTGTTTAGACTATTATTTAGCAGCAGGATCAGCAAAACAGCGCTATGGATGGCCGTATTTTCTCACCCAAATCCTCCCAGCGTGGCCTCGCCCACTTCCGCCGTATTTCGGTTCAGCTGGAGGTTGCGCCGTTTGCGCGCCAAGATGACCAACTGAGGCTGAGAAAACGAGATCATATATTATGGAGAACAAAGGTGCTCATGGCCAATCAGACAGCTATCGAGGGATGTTCGGGGCGGAGCTGCTTGTTCATTATTTCGGCCACTTTTTTACCTTTTGCATGGGTGATGGAGAAACGTGAGGAGTGGTAACTTGGATAAGTCAGCACGAGAAGAAATCCGCGTATTATTATCCAGATCTGAGATGATCAAAAGGGTCGACCTCTTGTTGATAAATAATGCTGCACGTCCAGTGTTCAAAGTCAGCGAAGGAGCAGACTGCTCCCTCTGGGAGGACATTTATTAACTATGCGGTGATTGCGGTCTCACTTTATCAATGGATATGCTGAAATGGTTTAGTATTCCCGAATCGAAATGCGAAGATTGACGGTGTTCTGCAGCCCCTGAGGCTATTTATCTCATGTCTCCGTCACCACTCCTTTTAGGTTGCAAGGTTGCACTATAAATAACATCCTGTTAATATTACTCCGCTGCGGGATTTAAAGGGAGATATTCCTTTGCAAATGCTCCTCTCGAACACCTGTCAACTACTACTAGAAATCTTAACGACGAAGAGTGTAGTTATCTCATATTCTCATATAGAAAGCAGATACAGAATGCTCCGGAGAATATCAAGGAAACCGTCTTTTCTTCAAAATGACCACTCGTTCTCCGCATTTGGTTCGATTATTATATATATGTATAAAAAGAACAAACTCATTACCACCTCCCCCCTTCCAACTTAGCTGACACATTAAGATAGTTCTTCTGCATGCAAAGTCGTGGATATAGACATATGGAATAAACATAGGCGGACGTCGGTAGATGGTAATCGCAACAAGCAAAGATAGGGAATGAAAGGGATTATGCACGCATGCAAAGGGAAAGCTAAGTCCAATTCTCATGATCCATCTCGTCAGATATTAGCTTTTTTGAGACCATGACATCCCTTGAATCCGTCAAAAAAAGCTATATAAAAGATGTTTTCATGCCATATTTCGCTTGGCGCAATGCCCCTGTCGACAGATCCAGGGGGTGGGGGGAGGGGGAACAGCCTAATCAACTCAGCTGAGAAGCCAATATTATTAGCTTGCTTAGTAGCCCGAGGCTGGGACAGATGCAACCCCCTAAAAAAGAAACCAGCACGGTCAGCTTTGCTAAAATTGGATGACAAAGCTCATATGGAGATCCGTCTCACATACTTCTAACCTCTCCCCCGCGTCCCCGTTTACACCTGGGACATGGACGGATGGCCGCGACGGCCAGGCCGTGGGCCACGCATGTCGACCATCGAACCGCGCATTGCAAGCCCAGAGATGATTGTCGATGCGAGGAAGGCAGCCCATAGGAACCACAGGAAGGCCGTGGAGGCCTGCGCTTCACGACAGCGCTGCTCGAGGTCGGAACCGTCTCTGGTTATGGTGTTTGTGGAGGTGTATTCCTACAACCGCAGTTGGTGCTCGTTCAATATCGTTGCCTTCTGTCACTATGGCAACCTTTTTCAGGGAAAAAGGACTTACCTCATTGCTACAATCATGCACACGCAGCTTTGACGGTAGCGCCACTGCACCACAGAAGACGAAGATGAGATTCAGCAGATCAACGAGGAACATGACGGCCGGGTGGACGATGAACGAGTCGTTGATCGTCGCGGTGAGGAGGTAGAACATCGTCAGCAACGTGAAGGCCGGCACGAAGAGGACGTAGTTGACCGTCGATGAGCTCTCATTGTATGCCTCGTTTATCATGTTGCCGATGAGCGCCATGATAATCACGGCGAAGATGGTCTGTCATGATTGCCGTTTAGTTTCAATTGCCAATTCTTCCTCGTTCTCATTTCGCGGATGGTCCTTGGGGCAAAAGGAGGGGAATTCGATTGGGAATCTTGTCAGTGGACTTTGCATACCTGCAGAATCCGCAGGGCTATGTTGACTCCTCTCAATGCCATTTTTGCGGTTGTATGTGTATACGGGCGCTAAACTGCCTCAATGTGGAATTATATAAAATATAGAAAGGGGTATCAAATTGCAGCAGGGCTGGAAATGTGAAGCGCCCAAAAGATAGGTTTTCGCAAATAATGCTAGGCTGCTTGAGATATAATCCGTACAACAAATCGAAGGTGATCAGAAGCTGGTGATTCTAATTTGAATAGGAGAGAGATAAGAGAGAAAGCAGAGAGGGTGAGAAATATGCTAGTAGACAGCAAACGGGCACGTCCTGGACTCTGCGAAATCGACATATGACGATATTGCTTAGGTAGACTACGTCATTATAACCTCTCTGAGCAGATGGACAGTATATGGGAAAATTGATTTTGGCTTTCTGTTTAGCTTTTCTGTGTTTTCATTGTTCTGCTGTGTAGTTGAAGTTGTGGCGATTGCGGTGTATACAAATCACAACACGGCCCGATCTAGATGTCATAGCACGGCGTAAAGAGCTTCATCAATTGGCAGCAATTGCCCTGTCAAAGTTTTGATTTTGGCAGAGCCAAATCCGCCTAGTGGAATGCACCTGTTGGTGGCCACTAGACTTCAGTCACCAGCCCTAGTCATGCTTGTCGATTAATCATAGAAATTATTATTATCAGCTTGCGTTTTGGCATAGGTCTCAGTAATAGACATCATAACTTCATAAGGCACAAATCAGAAAACCTTATCGCAGCTTGAAAAAGTCAACCCAGACAGACACGCTTCCAAAACCCCGTCCTTGTTTATAATAAATAACACTTGCTGCATACTTCAGCAATGCATTAGAGGATTCTTCAGATAGCAGCCCTGCTGCTGTTACATGTTGGTCTTCGGTATCATGACAGTAAGAATAGCAGCAGATCAAAAGTAATGATTGATGAGACGAGATCCCGCCCATTCACGTCCGGCACTTGACCAACGTGCCCAAACACCAAGCTTGCCGAGTAGGGCGTCTTGAACCCGAGAGCTTGCTGCCGGGAAAGATTGAATTGAGTTAAGCTTTTCGCCGCTGAAAGTAAAAGCCGTTCTGATAGGCAGTTTGTCGAAGTGTAAAATGGTTGGAAAAATGATCTAGACATGATGCAATTTATCAGCATCCGATTGCCTTTCGCTAGCTGCTTTCGCGAGATAGCGGAACCAGGTGAAAGTTGTATTTAAAAAGATGGTTTGAGGTGGACAGAGTTGCAGTGCCACATGGCTATGTTTTCGACTGTCGGAATAGTTACAAAAATGTAGATAAGTGACTGGAGTCTGTCGATATTTTATGTTCATAATATGTCGGGCCCTCTATATCATTCCTTATATTATACGTAACCTTGACGTATATAGTAATTATCGACCGCTGCTGTTTCAATGAGATGTAAAACAAATTGCTTCGAAGGAATCATCACAAAACAATATACCGTAAAATGAGAATTCTCCTTACAGACAGGCGGAGGGGGAAGGGGAGAAAGGCATGTTTCTCTTCCAGAATACAAGACAACCTTCACTCCATAAGGCCATTGATCATACGCATTGGAGTGACTCTAGATGACCAAAGAGATCCCACCGTTGGCAACATGTAAAATCTCGTCGGGATTCATCCCACCAAACACGCAGCCCCTGAATAAACCTATTATCTTATCAACCCAGTAAGCGTAAGTACATTCCTCATTCTACTGCTCCTAGCTAAGCATAACTTCAACAACCAACAACCACCAACAGCACCAGCACCAGCAGCAAGGAGAGCCCATCAGAGAGAAGATTAAACACTCGTCATAACCCTGAATATCCGACGCAATCCCATCTCCCCGAATTCATGAACCCTCGCTGAAGTGCGAGGACAGAATAAGACAAAGACGGGATTGTCAGATATCTGCATTGGTCGTGCGGCGGGCGATACGACTAAGGATGACGATATAGGTTCTCATCATTTGGATTTCGCTTCCTGCTGGGGATGGGGATAGGGCGAGAGAAGGAAGAAGGGAGGGAAAGGGAGAAGGGAAAGGAGTTGCTGGGTTCATTTTCCCGTACGTACCTGATGGTGTATAGAGGTTGCTTCTGGATGCGATCAGAACATTCTTGTCGAGGCTGTAATGAACGGCCACTGTCCCCGAGCTATAGCGTAGAGCGCACGTAGAGCCTATAAATGAGATATTGCCAGAACACTCTCGCCGCTGAGGTCAAATTAGATAGGACGATCATATCATCCAACCGTCCTGCCAACCTGCTGCAAGCTTTCTCCGTAGCATCAGCAAGCAATATAGCACTTTCCATTGGAGATGGTAACGACAACGAAAAGAAAGAGATGTTTCGGAAGCATGTAAATGGCGCGCTTGACTGGCGTGACACACGCAACGTTGTCAACACCGAAAACAAAATTGTCTTCTCTCATTTCTCCTTCAGTTCTCTGAGCTTGCATTTGTTATGTCACATCACATCACATCAAGCAGGAACGCATTATAGCAAATGGTATCTCAAATGACCCGTCTCGCACGCGCGTGGGGAATTTTGGAAGGAATATAAAGGTCCATTCCAAACAAGACCGCAAAGCCGAACAGCACATTCATCGTACACAAAGATAGCCAGGCAAAAAAATGCACAGAAGAATATATATAAGCCCATCAATGCATAAAAAGCACATACCCATAAACATACCGCATCGGTATAAAGCCGTTTGCAGAAAACCTGTCAAATCAATACTCCAAATCAGAAATCAGTAAAGTCAATCCGATTCAATTCGCCGAAGCCAACCCCGCAACTAGATCCGACGCAACGTCCAGAAACGGATAGGGGCTAGTGACCTCCTTCTCCCTGTTGCGTATCCGCTTGCTGACGGGCCGCCACTCGGTGATCGCACCACCGCTCCCCTCGTTCTCAACGCGAATGACGTTCTGATACCCGTCGCACTTGAAGTCGACCATGAAGTTGTTCGCTTCGAGCTGGTACAGCTGGATATCAATGAAAACCCAGACGCCGTATGCCAGGGAGCCCGGGTGGTACGGGTGTGGCGCGGAAGAGGAGGATACCAGGGCCGGCGCGGAGCTCGTTGCTGTTGCTGACGTTGATGTAGAGCCCGGTAGATTGGGGCTATCTAACGAATTACTTCGACCGAGGGCGGCAACGGCGGCGGCTTTCTCTTCTGGGTTTGTCATTAGGCTTATTCGCCGACGGTACTCTTCCAGATCGCTGCGGCTAGAATGGGAGCTGCTGGATGGGCCAGGGGCGAGGACGCCTTCTTTGAGAAGTCGGGCGCGGATGAACCAGAGGTCTTTGGGAATGTAGTAATCTGATGGGAGGTCGGGGTATCTGTATTGCAGGCGTTTGGGGATTTCTGAGGACATTTCAGGAGGCTTCTCGGGTTCGTTGTCATTGTTATCTGTTAAATATACGTTAACCAAGCTTTTTTGAATACGAAAATGTCGTAGTAATGGGAAAGGAACATACCAGCTTCAGCGGGCTGAATCTCCCAAACACCCCCCTGCGCCCGAATAGCCTTGTACAGACAAAGCATAGCTTCATACGGCTGATTCCGCGACCGAATGCCAAACTGCCACTTGCGCGACCGTTTCGGCTGAGAAGACATCTTTTCCAAACCCTCTGGTGGCTCCAGACGAAGCTTCTCCAGGTCAATGATGCTGCGTGAATGCGGTTTGAGCGATCTGGCAGTTGCAGCCTGCTCTTCCGGTGAGCGCTCCTTGTGGTTATCGGCCTCCGCTTCGGCGCTATCCTGGTGCTGAGAACGGCCGCGCGACTCGTCCATTGTCTCCCCATATGCACGGGCATGCAGCTCCCTATCCCGCTGGTCCATTATCTGGTCATGAACGTACGGCAAGCTCGTGGGTAAAATGCGGACGTGGCTGACACGCTCCTCTTCGACCTCGGGAATGGTAAATGCCGGGGCTGGTGATGGCGTCGGTGCGGGAGCGGGAGAGGGTGATGGCTGAGTGAGATGGGGAGCAAGAGGAGCGAGGTTTGTGTTTTTGGCGCCACGAGCAGTGCCAGTGCCAGGCGCAGATGATACCGAGACGTCTGGGGATGGTGTAGCGGCAGGGGATTCGTGGGAGTCGGTGGGAGCTGGTATCCAGTTAGCAAGGAAGTCCTTATCGTATACAGAATATAGAACCTACAATTCGTCTGCATCATCTCATTCTCCACCACAATGAAGAAAGCATCCTTGATCGCACTAGGCTCGGGCTTCTTCAATGCGTCATTGATATCCTCCCTATCGACACCCATCCTCCGTTGAAGCTTGCTAATTGCAGTCTGATGTATCTTCTCTTGCACCGCAACAGGTCGCCCGGGCGCGATCCTGCGCGGGTCAATTGCCCTGTTGGGATCTACCTTTGTGCTCGCCCACTCATCCGCCGGTGGTTGCAAGTATTTTGGCAGATTCTTCAGAAACCAAGGATCCTGCCTGATTTCAGGAATAGTTATCCTCGACGTCGAATTCACCTGTAGCATCGCCCGTATTAATCGCGCAGCACCACTTGATACGTACGAGGGCATGTGAAAATTCCCCGCCGCAATCTTCTTGAATAGCGCGGGAATATAGTCGTCATCAAACGGCAGTTTGCCCACCAGCAACACGTAGAGAATAACACCGCAGCTCCATACATCCACCTCGGGACCTGCATACAGCTTCCCCGAGATGACTTCTGGTGCCGCATAGTTGGGGCTCCCGCAGCTGGTCTTTAAGAAGTTTCCATCGGTCATGATATTGCTCAAGCCAAAATCGGCAATCTTGACGTTCTTCTCTCGGTCTATGAGTAGGTTCTCGGGCTTCAGATCGCGATGCACGATCTTGTGTCGATGGCAGTATTCGACTGCGCAGATAATCTGCTGGAAGAACTTGCGTGCCTCTTCGTCATTACATCTCCCCCGCTTCACCAGGTAGTCAAACAGTTCCCGCTCCGCATACTCGAGCACCATGACAATATCGGTCTTGGTGGCAATCACCGTATACCTATGAAAACAATGGAATTAGCAAAAAAGCAACCTCTCTCTACGTCATCTCGCGCGCAAAACCAACGTCCAAACGACAAAGCCAAAAACGTACAACTTGATAATATGCGGATGCCTCAGAAACTGCAAATACTGAATCTCCCTGTCCACCCTTCCAACCATATCCCTACTCAGCAGCTTGCGGCGGGGGATAATCTTCAACGCCACCTGCCGCCCGCTCGCCTGGTGCACTGCCAGCTTGACCTTGCCAAACGAGCCCTCGCCTAGAATCTTGACCGTGGTGTACTGGTCTAGCCGCTGCATGTCCCTGGCTGTGCCGGGGGATTGGTCGTTGTAGTCCGCCCGCGGGCGGGGTGGGGGTTGCATGGCGGCGCGGGTGTTGTGACTGTGACTGTGAGAGGGGTTGTGGGAGTGGGGGTGGTGATGCGGAGAGGGGTTGTCGCGGTCATAGGATGGAAGAGAGATGGAAAGATCTTCTTCGTCGAGGGCGGCCGCCATGGTGGGCGGCTGTTTGGGCAGGGTTTGTTTCTGTCTTTGCTATTGAGTTTATATGAAGTTCGGATAGAGATGCGGCGGGGCCAAGAATGACGACAGAATATCCGGTAAGGGTGTGGATGGGCCGAGATGGGTTGGGCTTTTCTATGAGTGATAGAATAACTAGCCCATTGGTGATTCAGGGACAGGCTCTGCTAGAGATACATATGAGGGCGTATCAGAGGTGGAGGAGTCGTGACTTCGTGAAGGCGTGCAGTACAGCGCAGTGTGGCGGGTGAGAAGAGGTCTTGGAGAGATGGACAGGACAGTGAGCGAGAGCGGGGAGAAGCCACAACTATGGGGTTATTTATCCATTTGGCCGCAGATGCCTCGACACAAGGCTCGACATAATCGCTGATTGAGTTGAATAGTAATATCTATACGTAAAAGTATATGTAAAATACAGTTTGAACAGATTTGTTGGGTTTAGGAGTCAAAATCTAGTCCTGATGTTTATCCCCACCAATTGACCTTGCCTACAGAGTGACTACACTTCCGACAGCTATAACAACGAAGCACCTCTCTATATCTGATCAAATATTACATTGAATAGCTTGAACAAAACTCGAAAATGCTAGGAGGTATAACCCGCGGGGCGATAATCCCCATCCCAGAGTAACCTGAGCGGCTGTATTTGCATGATATGTCTTCCATAAATCATATCCGTCAAAAAATAAAATGAAATAAATACATGGGAAAAGAAATGAAAAAAATGGGCGCCTCTGAGCAACAACTCTTGGACACCAAGCAAGCATAAAATCGTCATCCACCACCGCTGCCGCCATATGCCATGCGCCGTAGCTAATCCGACAGTTGGAGCAATGTAATGTACATGTTTGAAATAATAGACACTTTTTTGGTAGTTTCCCTCGCTAGCTCTCCGCGCAGCTAAGAGAAAAGATACCAGAACCATCAGTATCAAAGACCAAAAACGGGCAAAACCAAGGAGTAGAAGCAGATATAGGAGATTGTCCAGATCCAGAAGCAAACGCCAGAACACCATGCTAGTTGGTTGAAATGGGATGGGAGAAAAAAGTTGGGAGGATTGAGATAACGCGCGATTTGAGGGGTGCCACCTGAACGTTGAGCGCAATACATCGACGTGATTCCATGATAGCAACTCATCGATCGTCATCGGCATTGGTGTGAATATTGGAGCTATTGTTGGCACCGTGCATCCACACACGCTTCCACGGTCCCTCATTGCCAGCCTCGCGGTCCTGTCGCATCCCCTCGAGCACCTCAACGATTCCACCGTTTCGTAGCCGCTCCAAGACCATATTCATTCCCTGTTTGCTCTTGAAAACGGCATCTCTTGTCCGCTTCACGCCGATAAGTTCAATCGTCCGTTGGATTCCGGTAGTCGACCACGATGCAAGGAGACCCCGTTTGGGTTGCTCCTCTTCCTCACCATTCAAATGCGGTTCAACTGCGGATGAGGGGTCCGTTCTCTTGGAGCGATTGAGCATCGCTTGGCCTAAACTTGACCGAAATGTCACGGTGGTTTTCACGGTAGTCCTTTCGTCCTTCTGGCCATCAAACGACAAGCTCGATAGCCAGGTGCGCGGCTTGGCATTGTCGTCTTCGGATGAGGGAGGAAGGCGTCGATATAATTGCTTTTCCACGACGCTGAGAATACCGGTCCACTCCATATTGCGGGATTCTGTATGCATCCAGCCTTCCTTCACGTCTACAATGGTAGATTCCAAGATAAAGCTTTGGCCCGAGTTCTCGCTGCCGCCAATTCCCTTGGGCAGCAGCTTCAGCATGGCGGAGGGGATCTTAGACTTCTTGAGGATCAGCCTGGTTGTGTGCAGGCGATCAGTAGCCGGGTCGACATAGCGATCGATGACATCTGTGGTCAGGACATGGCGGGAGTAAGGGTTTGGATAGCGGAGGAAGTACGCGAGGGTGACGGCGGGAAAGGAGTAGTCGTAGTTGAAGGTGCTTTCGAAGAACTTCATGGTGGATGCATTGGCATTCTCTGCCGGCAGTGTAGTTGGATGGATGGAGAGAGGACCGGAGGGACGCCTAGATGGCGACAGCGGGTGGTAGAAGTATCTTCAACTAATGGGTGTTGTATCTATCTCATGCTCGTTTCTTTATTCCATCCATCCATTCCGGTTTGCTTTGGCTGAGGTGAGGTCTGGCTGAGTCAGCAGAGCTAGGCCCAATGCGGAAAACAGGCGGGGAAGCTGGTTTCAGCCAATAGAAATTAGAGAAGATTAGGCACCAATCAAAAAAATACACTTGTTGGCCAACAATATTTCGTCAAATAAGTGTATTAGTCAATAATGAGTAATCACTCCTATTGGGGAAGACTGCTCCATTCAAACAATGTTGTTGACATTCCCTCTTGAACTTCTTCTTACTCCTTGACTCGACTCCCTCTATCGATAACTGCTGTCTCAATTGGATCGAATGTAGGCAGTGTTATGGCTGTGATATGGGGAAGGCCATGCTGAACTTGCACGTTGATTCGACCGCCGTTGTGCTAACTACGGGATAGCCTGCATAAGCTGCGGCGGCTAATCAATCATTCGAAATGTCGACTCAACAACGTCTACGAACGGAGTACATTCGTAGTAAAGGTTAGTAGGCTCATCGATTGCTAACAAACATGATGATAGCTGGCATTGTGGGATCAATCAACTACAGTGCAATTGCTTGCTCTTCTCGTCAATGCAGCTATCCGCTTCAGCTGGTGTCTGCGGAAGTTGAGCCTTGTTCTCCATGTCCAATCGCGTGTCTCCGGTGCATTGCACATCCTTGACCATTGGCGCCCGAGTGGGCAACTCTACTGGGCAGCAAACCCTTGCTTCATGATGGCGTGGCTCCAATGCACAGTGTCTGCTGCACCATTGGGCCGTAGGCGTCCATTCCTAGGCGCCCTTTGGAGGGGGAGGGAGCCTTGCAATGGCTTCTTCTGAGCTTCTGTCGTTTGAGCTTCTGCCATCATGGATATTGCTGTTACTGTTTTCCATATACTTCTTTTGCCCGTTCATGACTCTAGGATATTGTATGGCGGCGCTGATGTTCTGTCATGGAAGCACTTGGTGCAGCTGCAAGCGTCATTACACTTGTGGAGGCTACTGCAAAGGTGGGCGTGGGCTGTCTCAAATACATCAACGAGGTCAAGTCTTCAAATGCAGACAGACTACTCCTTCAGAAGGAAATCGGGTCTATGCTAGACGTTCTCGACGATGTTAAGCAACTCCTTAACGGCCCCAACAGTGCGAAGCTATCTTCATCTCAGAAGCTTCATGACGCTGTCATCGTCTGCCACTCGAAACTTTTCGAGCTGGAAACGAAGCTACTGCCGAGAAAGCCTCCAAAGATTACGAGATTCTTTAGAGTCCGACAAGCACTAAAATGGCCCTTCGAAAGCAAGGAATTCGAAAAGTATCTACAAATCTTGGAGCGGTGTAGAAGCACTATATCCTTTGCTATCCAGGTTGACCAGACGTAGGTCCTATTCGCTTTCAATGATTAGGCGCGTATAATTAATATATTGAGCGTGCAGAACTGCTATATTTGATATACTGGACCACCAGCAGAAAACAACTCTACCAGATGTTTTATCTAAACTGCCATCCGCTGATGGCGCATTTTTTGATTCTCATGCCAATGAGCATGATCCAAAATGTCACCCGGACACTCGAACCGATCTTCTCCAGCAGATATTTGGCTGGGCAGCCGATCGGCAATCCCAGACCATATTTTGGTTAAATGGGATGGCTGGCACCGGCAAATCCACCATCTCACGGACCGTGGCCCGAGTGTTTGCAAACCACGGCCATCTTGGTGCTAGCTTTTTTTTCAAAAGAGGAGAAGGCGATCGTGGCCATGCAGCAAGATTCTTTACTACAATTGCTGCCCAATTGGTGGCTAGATTCCCGCCTTTGTTAGACCACGTCAGAAAGATCATTGAATCCGATCCTGACATTGTTAAAAAGGCCCTAACCGAGCAATTTGACAAACTTATCCTCGAACCCTTACTCGATCTCAAAGGTGTTTTCCCAGCAGTGCCGCAGCTTGTCATCGTGATTGATGCCTTAGATGAATGTGAACGGGAGCAGGACATCTCCACAATCCTTTACCATTTAGCCAGAACAAAAGATATACAATCACTACATTTGCGGGTCTTCGTCACGAGCAGACCGGAATTGCCAATTAGACTAGGTTTCAGAGACATGTCGGGCGATACGCACCGAGACATGGTATTGCATGATATCCCGCGTCCTGCAATTGAGCACGATATATCAGTCTATTTACAGTACGAACTGTCGAAAATTAAGGATGACCATAACAAGTCGCTCAACCAGCCTGATTCCTTGCTACCGTCGGACTGGCCGGATCGGCGTCACCTTGACGCCCTCGTGGACATGGCAATACCTCTATTCATTTTTGCCGCCACCATGTGTAGATTTATTGGCGACACGAGGTTCCATCCATTGAAGCGGTTAGAACTAGTACTGAAATATCAGACAGCTACGCAAACGTCCAAATTTGATAAAACGTACCTCCCCGTGCTGGACCAGTTAATTGTTAACCTTGATGAACAAGAGAGGGAGGCAGTCCTTGCAGAGTTCGAGGAAATCGTTGGCTCAATTATAGTTCTTACTGAACCTCTTTCAGCAAGCTCATTAGAAAATCTTCTTGGGCTTTCAAAGATGGAGGTGGGTCGAAGGTTGAAAATGCTTCATTCTGTCCTTAGCGTCCCGGATAACCAAAATTTACCGATCCGGCTTCTGCATCTTTCATTTCGGGATTTCCTTATTGATCCTGCAAAGCGTGATAAAAGTCCGTTTTTCCTTGAAGAGGTTAACCAGCACAAACGAATGGCACATAGGTGTCTCGACCTATTATCACGACTCGGAGTTCTCAAAACAAACATATGCAATTTGAAAGGACCCGGATCATTTAGAACGGAAATTGGAAGTCAGAAAATAGAGGCGTCGCTCCCCATCGTGGTACAGTACGCCTGTCGTTTTTGGGTATATCATTTGGAAAGAAGTAATATTCGCATTACCGATGGAGACCCAGTCGATATATTCCTTCGAGAATATCTCCTCCGCTGGATTGAGGCTCTCAGTCTTATTGGGAGGATCAATGAGACGATCGCGATGGTTACCACTCTACAAAAACTAGTTGTTGTGAGACCGCCTAGCAATTTCTTTTCTTCCTTGGGCTTTTTCAGCTGACTTCAAACTCCAGCATGGTAACAACCGCGTGTTCGACTTCCTCCATGATGCAAAGCGTTTTATCCTAAGAAATAGGTGGATTATAGACACTGCGCCACTTCAGACCTATTCTTCTGCTTCGGTGTACGCACCGGAAAGCAGCATCGTCAAAGAACAGTTCAGGAGCCACATCCCGCCCTGGATACGGCACCAATCAGGTATCCTCCCTGACTGGGGAGATACATTGCAGAACCTCGATACCCAAGGAGAGTACGCCAAGAAAATAATAATCTCAAATGACAACAAGCTCGTTGCAGCTGAAACCAAACTGGCGATCTTCCTGTGGGACTCTGAGACCGGAGAGTTAAGGCAAAAACTCAAGCACCCCCCGAGCCTTCGTCCATACGATTTTGCATTTGCCTGGAATAGTGATCTTCTAGCTGTGGTTGGTCTTCATTCGATACAGATCATTAAACCATCGGCGGGCACCGTGCTCCGAGAGTTACACGGGGGAAGGAGAGAGCTTGTCACCAGTATCCTATTTTCGCCAAACGACAAATTTCTGGCCTCCCTATGTGTTAACCTCATACGGTTATGGGACTTGGATACTGGTAACCTTTTGCAGGCGATTGAGGCAAGTAACGAGGTGACGTACAGTGGCCTCTCTTTCTCTAACGACGCCAATTACCTAGTCCTCTCATTAGAGAACGGAGTCATCGAAGTGTGGAATTTGGGCGATAAATGCCTATTGTCCACATTCACCGGTCATCAACGGGCTGCGGCTAGGCTCGCGTTCTCGTACGACAATTATATAGTCTCCATATCAGAGGACCTGATTAATATCTGGAGCCCTTTTACTGGGAAAATATTGCAGTCTTATGAAGACCACAAAGTTATTTACGCCGAGGCCGGGTTTTCAAGAGATCGAAAAAAATTCGCATATTATTCTACATCTTTTGGCCGCATCATACTACGAGAATCTTCCAGTGGGAAGTTACTGCATACATTGACAGCGGACCATCCTGTTGGAATTATATTATTTGCGCAAAACGACAGTCTTCTTGTTGTGGCATCTAACCCAAATATTGCGATCTGGGATCTAGCCTCTGGTGGATTGTTACATGTATTCGAAGGCCACCAGGATGCAATCACAAGTATTGCACTATCAGGGGATACCAAACTTCTTGCATCTGCTTCCGGAGATTTTACGGTTAGGTTATGGGACTTAGACATAACCGCGCCACGAGGGGATGCGGACAGCTGCCCAATTCAATCTGCCGTTCTGTCGGGTGATAGCAAGTTGTTTGCTGCATCACAATATCAGCATGGAGGAGCAGTATTCGATGCGTTCCATAACCCCAAGCAACAATTTGATGGAAATTGGTTAGGCCACATGGCGTTTTCAAAGGACGGAAGATCCATAACGGCGTGTTCTGACAAGGACAGGGCTGTTACACTATTCAGTTTAGCCACTGGCGAAGGAGACCTATTGTTTGATATGAGCCACCTAGATACAAAGGTCTATTTTGATCTCAGCAGACGTTCAGTTCTATCGAGATATGGGCAATTCTTCGCTTCGGCCTTCGGAAAGAACAGTCGCATATACATGTGCAACCTTAAAACGAGGACAGGCCAATTCTTGACTCCTGGAATTGGGGAGCCATGTATATTTTCAGACGATGAAAGTCTGCTTGCTACTTGCCAGTGGCGCCAAGCTCACGGATATGATGTCCAGGAGATCCACCTGTATGACGCCGCCAGCGGGAAATATCTACAAAGCATAGATATCGAATCCAGAGAATCGACCTTATTAGTCTCCTTGTCGAAGGATAACAAACTTCTAATAGCGCAAGATAGCCAAGGGATCTGGGCATATGACGTAGCCTCTGGGACGCAGATAGACCAGTCCGAAAGCAAGGACGGATTCTGGAACGTGGGGACTTGCCCGAGCGACTTCTCGTATGTCGAAACCAGGTATGGACTACTCAGGGTCCCCAACCGCCCGGGGCTCCGAGAAGCAGCCCCTACGCAGCGGCAGCCTCTTTACAAGCTGCGTTATAAGGACGAGTGGGTGCTTCACGAAGGAGAAAGGAACCTTTGGATCCCACCGGAATACCGACCTGATGCGCGGATGCGAATGGATTTTCGGAACAATTCGTTTCTCTGGGGTAATAAACTGGGTTTGGTCACGCTGATTGAGATCGAATGTCAGTAGCCTGCATGGATGGTTTGGATAGGAGGGAAGAGCTATTGCACTGGGGAGCCCTTGATTTACTCCGTGTCAGAGATTTACCCTTTAGATCGCGTGCAATTTCCAGCAGATATATGTGTGGCGCTTGTACAGCCGTGGAAGCGAACGAGATGCCAGATTTAGGAGAGATATATTCCAAGTATATATGCGTTTTTGGTTCAGAAAGGATAGAGTACCTAGGGATGGCCAGGGGGTAATAAAGCCATATTTAAGAGAACCGTAGGTACAATATGACATTGCGTCAGGAGAATGATGGATGTGACATATATGTTGGGCATAGATAGTTACGGTCCTCAATCTGAACAAGCACAAAGCAACTGAGAACAACATTGCGCATATATATTGCAGTAAGAATAGCAGCCATTCTGTATATGTATATATTGTATCGCTCATTATTGCACGTAGCAGGCCTTCTATTCCAATATGAACAAACGAACAAGAGGGAACGTATAAAGGAGAAGGTTTATAGCGAAAAGGCTGTGATGCATACATACGGAAAATACATCAATCATCCATTCATGGCATTTCATAATTACTCTATCGACGATCCTGCTTTCTTCTCCAGTCATTCTCTAGGTGCAGTCCTCTACCTCATCCAGCCTGACCCCGATGCTACCTCGCCGTACTCGGTCTTTCATCGCAAGACTCGGTCATACTGCTCATTCCGCACCAATCCCCCCTGCATGGACGACCTGATATTGCGTTTAAAACCCTCACGGTTCAATCGTAAATCTTCAGCAGCCTCCTTGTTCAGGGGATCTGATGCGTTTGGTTCCAGGAAAATGTGCTGTTTGTCGAGTCTGAGCGTTAGCTTTTCCCTTCTAAATCTCAGACCGTATGCTTATTTGACGGTTACTTTCAGGAGAGGGCAACGAATGGAAAAACGTACCAGCAAGCCAAAAGCAACCGAATTCAAGTCCAGCACAGGCTTCCACTCCTCTCGCAATATGTTCAAACAAACATTTCCTTGGATGTCGATGTTCGGATGGTATATCTTTTGCTTGCATTTCACCTTCGGGGGGTCGAATGGGAACGTCTCGGGTATGTCGAATTGAAATCTAAATGAACCACCCTTGTACATTCCCTCGTCAGGTTCGATAACTAGATCGAAGTGTAATGCATTTTCCACGTCCTCGTACTCGAACTGTATGTTCAAATGCATTCCTTTGTTCTTCTTGTCCTCATCGTCCTTTTCGCGCCTGCTAAGGTCTTCAAAAAAGACATACTTGTATTAGTTATGCAATCACAATGTTGTCATTATTGGCTATGAACTGAATTGGACATACCATGCTGAACCCGCAACTGCGCAGCTTGCACCTTGCTCTTCGTCGGAGCAGCAGCAGCAGCCTCCTGCTGCTGCTTTTTCTATACCAGCAACAACGTAGTCAGCTTCGACGTATTCCGTACCAGCCCAATGGCCCACGCAAAACTTACCATGGACCATATCTTCAACATCGTGGCAGGTTCGTTTCAGGCAATCAAGAATTAATACCAAAACACCACCGGGCGATACAAAGAAGACACCCACACCCCGCAGCCGGCAGATAGGTGCAACAGACACAAAGAAACAACAGCCAGGAGGGGGGAAAAAAAAATAAAACAACAAGTGTTTATTCCCCCCTTTTCCGTTTTCGTCCGATGTATTCTCCTTTTTAGTCCCCTGACCTGTGGTATGCCCAAAATAACGCCCACGCAAATTTCAACTCGGGCGATAGATGCAACGTCAGAGCACGAACAAAATACAGGCAGGATTATCTATAGACGTTGCCTGCCTCTACCTTTTGCCCTTGCTTTCTTGCTCCTGTTTTAGACCTTGCCCCTTGCTTCGTTGTAGTCGTTCCGTCACGATTTTTCTTGGGTCGATATACGGGCCGAAACACACGGGGCGTGAAGGAAGGAAGGATTCCGTATAGTAGTCAGAGAGACGTGCTGAAGGAGTGTTGTGTTGCCTTGCAAATAGGTGTTTTGTCCACCTGATAGAATCGATGGAATGGCTGAGGGGTAAGTCGCAGGAGCACCCCGATCCTCTAGCTGCAAAGGGGATCGGTTTTAATATGATGAGAGGGAGAGGGATGTGGAGGATACAATGTGATTGTTTTCCTATTCTTTATTTGAGGGAGAGGTGAGGTGGGTTGGGTTGGGTTGAGGTTGGGCGGCGATGGCGAGGGGGAATTGGGGGTAGGGCAGAGGAGGGGCACGTGATGTTGGCTGGCTGAGGTGCTGCTGCCTTCAGTTGGGCGGAGAATCGTTCAAGAGAGGGAAGGGGACGATGGGATTATAAATAGAATAAATAGGAGAATAATAGATGGACAGGCAGATATCAATTGACAGACACCTATGAAGTGAGTAGTGCTTTATGCTGCGGTGTTGAATTAATTGTTGAGACTATGGGTCCATCTTCAAACTGCGGATACTTTATACGGACTCCCTTGCAAACAATAGTAGACGATGGCCACGGGAAAGAATCCAAAAGAAACACCTCTTTTTTTTTCTCAGGTCCTATTAGAGATTAAAGGACAAAAAGAATAGAAACAATAGGCGACCCCGCGACATTAGACTTGACTTGCCCTTGCAGAGCACAATCCATTTGAGACTGCTAAAAAGCAAACCAGATACACACACGAAAGGGGCACATAGAAATCAAAGAACAAGAAAGAAATCATCTAGGTTAATAAATTACAAGATAGGCCAACCAACTAGTGGGGGGAATAAGAGACTTCAAAACCGCAAGACAAGACAAGATAGCAAACAACTCTCACCCGTATGCAGCAAACGCAGGAACAGAAAATCAGGAAAATGAACAAAATCAACAGCCCTTGACATTACAGAGAAAGAAACAATAGGGCATATTCGTAAATTCTAAGCCATTTGCCAGCTGTGCATCTGGCAGCAGGGGAAGCAAACAGAAATGAGAATAGCCATTATATGCGGGAAAACCGCAGAGATAAGAGAGACTATCGTCTTGCGAAGCAGCACATAATTCCCGTCCGGCCAAGGAACCAACAAGCGCCAATAAATCGGACCAAGGCAAGGGCTGCGGTAGCCCACAGAAGAGCCTGGAAAAAGTGCGTGGTTCGGCTGGTTGCTCGAGACTAATAGAACACGTTAGCTTAGGGTATTTTTTCCAGGGATATTTTTTTCAGGGATATAGAAAGGTAGAACATACAGTAAACCCAAACTTGTTGACATCTTCGCTGGTGATGGCAACTGCCAACAATCCGTTGGAGAACAGCCAGCTGATGACTAGTCGAGTTCGGAAACTCTTGTAAGAATCCTCCAGTGTCTTCTTCTCCACCACCTTTGGTTCAACCCACGGCGTGAGGGCGCGCTTCACAGTGCTTTCAAATTGACTGTCAATATCTGCCTGGGGCTTGTCGATTTCCTCAATGACAGCAGCTTTTCCATCGTCTTCCTTTTGTGTTTGGGCCGATGGAAGGGCATCCGCCTTATCAGAACCCTTGGTACCCCAGGACACATCGTGCCAGTTGTTGAATGCGTAGACCATGAGAATGTTAATGTACGAAGACATAATCAGCAGATAGGCAGGGAACGAGGTGAACATGTGCCACGGGTCCATATACATGAACGAAGCAACAAAGTAAAGGCCGAAAGTGGCAGCCAAGGCAATGATGATAATACCTGGGCCGTGGGAACTGAAGAATGACTTCAGGAACTCGCCCACTCCCTTATTGGTTTCAAACGCCAAAGGACCACCACTGAAAGCTCGACCAACAAGGTACATGGACAAGACGATGATGTATAACTGAATTAGCCCGAACATGACGAATGACATGATATACGTCCATTTTGATCTGAGTATGACAATTAGCGTCCTTGTTCATATATGGAGGTTGAAAAATTTCAAACTTACCCCTTAGGACGGTTACCCAATGCCAAAATGAATTGCAAAAGGAGGAAAGCCAAGTAAAGGTATTTAAGGACCGTGTTGACGATGGGAGTAACAGTGTTGCCGAATGGGAAAGCTCTCTGGGTGTTCCCAGATTCCGGGTCGGGAGGATTACCGACAAGATCCATGATGACGGAAGTAGTAAGCCAGTAGGAAGCTGAACAGCAATTAGCAAAAAAAGCAAAAAAGATTCCCCAAAGGAATGGCGTTACTTACCAAGCGCAAACCAAGTCATGAAAACCGTAAAAGTGTTGTAAAGCATTTGGATATGGAAGAAGAACATGCGGAGAATGTTGTGCCCACTCTTGTACATTCTTCCGAAATGCATGAGGGAGTAAATACTAGCAGCAAAGGATCCGTTAAGCCAACGTCGTCGCTGGCCGATGAATTCGGGAGCACCCTCCGGCACGTCAGTCTCGCCCTTGGACGACTTGACGTATGACAGATGCCATTTGGATCCAGCTTTGGCAACCAATTCGAAACACAGAATACGATCTTCGGCCAAGAACATGTTCTTCTTGAAAATGTTCATGCCCTCGATACCCTTGGGCCCTAGTTGCTTGGAAAGGGTGTGGTCACCGTGGAAGTACTGTTCCAGCGGTCTACCCATGATTGCACGGAATCGATACGCAGAGAACGCACCAGGCAATACACTGACGTAACCAAAAGAACTCTCCAGAGGTTTATCGAGGATGTTACTGATTTTATATTCGAAATTCTGCGCGGCAACAAGTGGGTTGATGAGATTCTTCCAGCCCTTACCCAACATAGCATGAATCTCACCACAAGAGCCACCCAAATCCTTGTCGTTGTAAAAGGCCTCCCAGAGTGCCAGCAGTGATTTTGAGCCTGGTTTGGTTCCTGCGTCGAGCAAAATACAGATTTCGGGGTTGAGGATACGGCCAAAGGCATTGAATAGCCATCTGTGGGAGTTGATCTTCTTGCTGTTCTTCTGCTTCAAACAGAACATCATCTGGACAGGGGGAAGCGTGGACGGGCCGTCATCGTGGGGTCGAATAAGCTGTTGGTTTGCGGTAACCGACAGTTGGGTGGTATATTCAAACTGCATCGGTGTTAATAAACAAAAAAAGGCGTTGCGAGTGTGAAGATGGATACTAACAATGTGAGCGACGGTCTCCTTTCCGTCAACGTCTTTCTTCATGACGCCGTCCTGGTAGATTCCAATAGTGGCCAGCACATCGAGGGTATCTTTGTCGCAAGGGTCAATTCCATCGAAGACCAAGCAGACAACGATTTTCTGCCAGGCAGGTCCTCCCTTGTTCCAGAATTCGGACTTTTTGAGATTGACAATGTCGCGAATATTCTGCATCACACCGTGCAAAGTACGCGCTGTAAGCATCTTATCCTCGTTGTAGTAGGTGATAGCGATTAGCAGCTCGGTATGGCGGTTGTACATGGCGGGGCGTAGGTTGTAGCCATTGTGTAACGTGAACTCGTTGGGATCGCATGTGGCAGCGGTGTCTAGACGCAAAAGTTCAGAAAAGGATCCAATATTACTCCAAAAATCTCTGCTGCAGGAGCGTTCTCCTCTGACTACCTAGCAGATGTTCTTCTGGGAGGTTAAAACTCACATCGCATATGTGTGAATTCCTCGCTACCGCCCTCCAGGTCATTGCGGTACTTGGCCTGTACCGCATTTTGAATGGCACTAGGAACGGGATAGTCGACGCTGAGAACGGAGCCCTGAACCAGCTTAACCTTCCTGGTGGCATAACGACGCAGGTTGCCAGGAGCCTGTCGCTGACGCCAGGCCTCAGTTGAGGACGCTTCACTGCGACTGTATGGCGAAGGGACACGGCCAGGAACACCGAAGCCAGCAGCCGGGTTATTCATGTGGCCGTACTGATCTTGGACTTGGGGATCGGACACGTATGATTCGGTCAAGCTGTATCCGTCGACAGGCCGTACAGGAGAGTTACCGCGTTGATGGGGGTCGTCAAAGGGGCCGCTGAAGGGGCCTTGGTTTTGGTGGAGTAACGATTGCGAGGCATCATGTTCAGCAGGAAGATTATATTGCTAGATGGAGGGAAATCGAGGATAAGGGTTAGTTTAGGGTTTATGATGGCTGAAACAGATATAGAAAGGCTGCGACAAGGGGGCACATTTATCAATGCAGACAAGAAAAGTACTTACGCTTCCGTTGCTGGGAAGGTCATGGAGTTGATGGCCACCGCCATAGCCACCTGGAGAATTAGGACCTGGATAGGCCATGATGGGAGACTGTATCCGCGATCAAAACGAGAGACTGGAGTTGGAGAGTATGAGTGGGCGGAAGAGGGAGAGGGAGTTGCTGTGAGGGAGAATGGAGGATGACAGTGAGGTAGAGGGAGAGAGGGAGAGATGAGGTTCGTCGACGGCTTTCTTTTTAGGGGGAGAGGTCGGAGGCAGTTGGGCGGTGGAGATAAAACGAAGGGGGCTTCACTCGGGGGAAGATCCAGACCACCACTATGTATATCCTACTAGACAACACTCAACACAGCAGCAGCAGCACGAACATGCAGCAGAAACCAGCAGAATAGCAGAGAACGAGAGTCGAGAACAGGAGAACAAGCAGAAGCAGACGGAGGGTTGCAGGGGATAAAAAGGGAAAAGAGGGACGAAGAAGAAGAAGAAGAAGAAGAAGAAGAAGAAGAAGAAATGATGGATGGATGTGAAGAGGTTGACAACGAGTTTGGAGCAGCCAACACAGAAAAAAAAAGACGCAAAACCCAAAACAGACTAGGGGACCGCTAGGGTTACAGTACAGTACAGTAAATGACAGTACAGCTACCTGGTCCTGTTCCTGTCACTGCTACCGTGGTCAGTCACTCCCGTTCTCTGGAACAGCCAGGTACCCCGTAACTTACCATACGGTCAGACAGACACATAGACATTACATACATGCTGACGAGGCAGGTGATGTAATTATTCCAATTATACATACAGTACACCAGTTGCATACAGTTACATATAAGTACCCAATATCAACTCGATATCATCATCATGATGGATTATATCAAAAGCGGATAATTGCATTCTACTCCAAGATCTATTAACTACATACATACGTCTACTATCTCAATATAGCCGTCCCTTAATACCCTGAACTATAAGTTGCACGCGTCATTTCAATAATATGGGTGGGTTACAGCGAGTGTTCTTAGCAGCCATTCATTATTCCCCCAGTCTTCAAATGCATACATATATGTCCGCCTGCTAAGCTTCATCCTGCCAGGTTCGTTGCCATATATCTGGCATCTGATAAATGCTTACCAGCGTCTGCTAAATTCACTTCAGCTTACTTGCATCCATATTCCTCGTGGCTAAGCCATTACCCGCGGCCGATTCAGTCCGCCCTTCTCCCGCCACTACTCCTGACATCTACTTCTACATCTACAGTCATACTACACTACAGCAGATGTATATACTGCTTTACTCCTACAGAGTACGAACATGTCTCGGTATGTTTACTCCCCTGTTACACCGCCTTGATGGTAGGACAACTCCTCGACCAGCCAAAGAACTGTAGGCAAAATCACCACACTTCCACAAACCACCCGGCAGGTTCAGGTACGTTGCTCTCCCGATTCGAGGAATATCGCCAATGTATCAGTGTGGCACTAAGAAGAAACACTTGGCTCTCGTGTTAATAGGTGCTTTCGAGGCTATTCGAGAAGTCGCATCGATGACTTCACTATCACACACTGTACGCAGGTTTACGACAGCTCAAATTCCAGATTTTAAAAAGAATGAATGCTCCGTATCAACGACTTGATCATACAGCAGATACATGCATAGATGGGTGTCGTCTACATAGATCTATTCGCAGATGGCCGTGTTGGGCCATCACATCACGTCGCATATCAATGACCTGGTCAATGGTCACGCCGCATGTTCATGCTTCGAAGAAGATTCCGCCCATTCATTTCCAAATTTCCCACCCAAGAATTGTCTCTTACCCCTCCATCAACCGTTATCCGACAATCGATATCAAAATACCTTTGATAGCGAAATGTCAAGAATATACATCTTCAACAACATCCTCAGAAATATATATTACGCCGGAGAAATAATAATATCCACTGTCGATCCCCAATATCAAACCCCTACCAGCCTAACCACGCCACTAAACCATTTCCAGCGCCTGAAACTGAAACCACGCTAACCGCCCTACCATCGCTGTCAAAGAGCCTTGACTTTTTTTTGACTAGAGTAGGCCAAACAACCCGAGATGTCTAAGAATCATGGTGGATACCCCTTACCTTTATTAAGGAGCAAAAGGGGAGTCTGGAAACTCTTGACTTTCGCCCAGGGACACGAGAGGGCGAACTCTGAAAGCATGTTTGGACGGGACCCCTTTTTGACCACACCGTCGGCTGGGGAGAACAATTGTTTCAGGCGACAGATTGACGGGCGAATGGGATGGGTGGTTTGAAACATTTTTATATTTCACAGGACTCAAGAGTCGAGAGTTGCAGGCATAGGTCTTCTCCCTTGAAATTCTGACTTGGAGAATTTGCCACATATATGATATGCGAATCGATCCCCGTTCTCCGCAAATCCCGTCTCTAGATCGTTCTTGAGACTTGCAGGCTAAACACGCTGAATAAATTGGCAAGCTAAAAAGGAAAAGAGGTGAAAGAGCAGGCATTTTTTTCCCCGGCTCTATATTCTATATACTTCATGATCAATTGATGATCGATTCATGCTTCAAACCACCACCTTTATTTACCGTGCCCATTGATTTGAGCCCTCTCCCACAAAGAACGTCAGAAAAAGCCAAAAAGTACTCCGTCAAAAGAAGAACCATTCGTTATCATCGAACCAGCCAAACCAGCGCCGACCAACAGCGCCGCAGTCTTGTCTTGTCCAATCCCTCGTCGACTCCTTGGTCCGCGCTAAATATAGTTCAGGTGGCTCAGTCCAGCCGGCGCGTGGGGCGGCGTACCGTACCACCATCGTATGTGTATTACCAGACAGTATGATACCGTCAATACGCACTGAGACAGTACGATACGGTAGTCGACGGTCCACAACTTCCTCTATCATACATCGCTGATCAATGTTGGATGGATTGGATGGAAAAGATGGTGAATATTCGATTCATTTACTCTACTAACTGCTCAAGTTTGTTCGAGCAACGTGCTATATACGCTGGATATACATGCCTATCCCACCATGATCTATACCAGCTAACCCATCTTAGCGCCTAGCGCCGTCTATCCCTCTCCCAGGGTGTGAAACAGCTCGCGACTGTCTCGAGCATACGGGGATTCGGGGAACGGGACGAATGTTATGAGCTCCCGACCGGAAACCCGCTATTATGAGTATGATTCAATCCCATATACGAGCGCCGTCAGTTGTCGGATGTTTGTCGGGAGCAACCCCCCGCCTCCATAGGTATGTCTGAGTTCTGGCCGTAACTCCCGAGGACGGAGCCCAGTGAAGCACACAATGAGACACTCGAGTTCTTGCCCTTGGACTTACTTACAAGCTTTCCAGCGCAGTGCAGGGAAGGAAGAAAGGATTTTGGTCTGGTGGAGGAGCCCATGAAAATACGGATTGCGCCGTTATGTTATGGTTGTATCGTGCCCGACACTGACTGCAGAAGTCTGCAGGAGTTTTCTCGTCCTCCTGCGTCCTCATGGATTCATGGAACTTCGTTGGACTTTATACAGGCTAAAGCTAGCTGATCATCGCAGTATCCATCTATTCTCTGTGTGGCTTGGCTGATGTGAGGAAGAAGAGTCAAGAGTCGTTGAAAGCACGGTAACAGCGCTAACTACGAACTAATCGGTAGGGCTGAACAAGCAGGGCTCCGCTGTAGAGAGACAATTCGGACGAAAAAAAAAAGGATTGATCTTAAGGATGTCATATATAGCAGAAGGCGCAGGGCTGGGCAGAGACAACATGGTCTAAATCTAACTAAACCGGCAGAGACTTTGGCAGGTAAAGGAAAAGTCGAGGAGTTAATTTTATATTTGCTAGTTGCTAAGGGATGCTGCATATATGCTGAAACTTTGCTGACGCTCTGTCGAGAGAGATAATAATGGCAGCAACAAGCAACTTAGCTCCACCCCGCCCCGTCTAGTGGCCGACTTGGATGGCGGAGTTAGGTTAGAATTGTCCAGTCTAGCTGACGAGACAAGCATTCGGACCTTGTCGGGTTTGACTTGTCTCTCCGTCAAGACTTTTCGGCTCCGTCATTGCTATTGCTTGATGTCCGGCTTGCTATGGAGCAGTTTTGTATCGAGCTCAGGAGCAATGCACTTCTCCGCCATCATGTGTGTGGCATTCCTGATATATTACAGTTGTATCAGCAATACGTCTCAACGCGGGCTAGCGGCCAAATTTAAAAAGGGAAAAGGGAGGGCCATATATTCCCACCTTTGGAGCATCAACCGTCGACGTTGCTGGCTGCGCTGGCGTCGTCAGCGAGGGAGTCTCCTCACTCTCATCCCCCGAGCATCCCACCCCCGGCACAGCGATATCAAACGCGTACGTCTCTGCCGCAAAGTACTGCAGCGCATTACTATCTCTCGTCGCAAACGTGGCATTATGCGCCGCAAGCTCCATCACGTCCGCATACGAATCAGCAAAGTGGCCGACGTGGTCCTCGCCAATGGCCGGCATGTGGTAGAGCCGGTGGATCAGGTCGAGGCCGAAGAAAGTGTTCCGCTCTGAATGCGCAACGGTGTACCCGCGCGTGCAGAAGTATTCGAGATAGAGTCGTGTCGAGTAGGAGAGCGGGCAGATGACGGTTTCGCCCGTGGCGTTTGTGCCGCGCCAGTGGCCGCCGTAATCTGATGAGCGGTGTCAGCGTATCAGCTATTATGGAGGTGAAAGAGCGGAAGCAAAGGAGGCTACCCACCGGGAAGCTGACATTTCCCATCCGGATCGTCACAGCGGAACAGCGTGTTTGCCTTGTTCGCGCTGACGATTCTGGCAAGATTGCCGATTACCCCGTTGGATGGCGCGTTGCCAAAGTACTTGCGGTAAATGCCTGAATCATTGCCAAACCGGAGGGCATGGTCCCTGGCATGACTCGCCAGCGTGACGGCGTCTTGCAAGCCCCGACGCAGCATTGTCTGCTCGGTAGCATTGCATGACTTGTGAATCGGATATTCGTCGACTGAGCCGTGGTCCCATTGTTGAGACGGTAAGTCTGCTCGAGGTAACAGCGGGCTCGACTCGGCCAGGGGAGCTGCGTGGACGGCGGCCGCACAGGCGGATACCAGGATGCAAGGTAGGGAAATCTTCATGTTGGATGGACGAGGGCGAAATGGGATTGAGATAACTACTACTTTGAAATGACCCTTGCTATTCCGACAGCTGACAGGAGGGGACAGAGATCCTTGGAGGGATTTTGACAGCTTTATATAGTGAGTAGCTTGACCCAGGATCGCCCGTCAACCCTCCAATATCCCACAGCCCCGTCATACTCATCCGAGTCAACGGGAAGAATATTTCTCGAATTGCGCACCATCAGTGACAGACATTTGCCCGCAAGGTTCCTTCATCATGTCCCGCTTTGATGCTAGCGCTGCAGAAAAGTGGTGATGCCGAGAAGACAGCGCTGCTGGGCAGAAGGACCTTGGGGATGAGACGGAGAAAATGGAAGAATCCGCAAACGGGTCATGAAGATACGGGCTCCTGACTGGTTAATCGGAAACAGAAAAAGTCAATTGAGGTCTTGGCCATGAGAAACGGGACAATTTCACGACCGTCGACTATGGCCCATGGAATACGGTCTACGAAGAAGCAAAGGTGGGCTGAACCATGTACAGAGACTTTTCCAACTTGCAACCAAACTGGTGGTAGACTACTAGGCCCAATTGATGTAAGTGACCTCAGTAATTCAATGGATAATCCACGTAGAGGCTCCCACATATCGTTCGCTATACATCAGATGTATGTACTGTACATGTGTATAGCAGCCTCTTGCTGTTGTCGTCCTCCGTATGCGATCCTGCTGACTCAGAATGACGTCTTCAGATCTGACCTCCAGAGATCTCATCGGCGGCATCTTGCATCTTGGGATACATACCATGGACATCCAGAACTCAATTGGCCGCTTTTCGACCCTGCAGCAAGTATTTACGTCGCCTGGGATATAGAACAACCCCCTGCCCTGACCGAGAGCCCCCGTCCTAGAACCCCCGGGCATACTCCCTCCGCCAAATGGCGCCATTACAAAAACCCGATTCTTCCCCCAACTTTCAAATAATATCTACCATCCGCTACGACCCAGCCCTCTCCAACCTCCCTATCCAGTCAGGCGCATACCCCTCGCCAGAAAACTCCCCCTACTATCTTCTCAGCCACCACCGTGTCCGCCTCCTCGCCGCCGCCAAAGCCTTCCAATGGCCCGCTGCAATTGCCCTCCTGGACCAGCCCCCCGAAGCAGCACTCGCACTGCTTACCGACGTCTTGGACAAACACACGCAATCCGACCCAACACGCTCATGGCGACTGCGCGTTCTGCTTGATCACAGCGGCAACATCACAGCCGAAGCTAATCCGCTCCCCACCCCGCCCTCTCCGCATATACTACTCCTACCGCCAGACGGCCGCCTATCCTTCTCCAATCTCCTCCAGTCATCCTCGGTACAAAAGATAAAACCATGGACCCTCGTCCTCGACACCGAACCTACGCCCCCGTCCCTGTTCACCACACACAAAACCACCGCCCGCGATGGATACACCGCCTCACGCGCGCGCACTGGTATCTCATCCCCGCAGGAGGAAATGGAGGTCTTGATACACAACCCCGCCGGCGAGGTGATGGAGGGGAGCATCACGACTGTGTATTTTCGCCGCCAAAGAAGGAAGTCGGACTCCGGAGATGGAGATAATGATGAGTATTATTGGGTTACGCCGCCGCTGTCTTGTGGCGGGAATGCGGGGACGACGAGGCGGTATGCGCTTGCGGCGGGGATGTGTGTTGAAGAGGTTGTGAGGGTTGAGGATTTGCGGCTGGGGATGGAGGTTTGGTTGAGTAATGGGGTCAGGGGGTTTTGGCCGGCGGTTTTGATGGATGTTTAAGCGTGGGTGGTCTCTTGTGAGATTGGTAATTGATATGACATGGCACGTGTTAGGTGTTGTTCAGCGGGTTCGAGAGTGGCAGTGGATATTGTATAGTACGTATAAATATACCCTTTGAATTAACAATTGGGGAAGATGTCTCTCCCCGCTTTCGTAATATATGTCATATACTGATTTCATTTCCTCCTGCAATAATCTAGCTCCGTCCACATCCCATCCCAACTCCACCTAGATCTTGATATAATAAACACGCCATACAACCTAAACTCCAAGACTTCCCGGGGGGGAAGATGTTTGTGGGGTCAGTGGGAGTGGGAGTTCGGAGTTGGGAGCGGGAGATAGGCCAGTAACAACTGCGAAATGAGACCTCGCTCGGTGAGCTAACCAGCACGCATCAGTTCCATCTCAGCTGAACAAAACATGAAGTAGGGTATTTTGGGACAGGAATAGGAGAGTAACATGACGGCCAGCACGCGCACAAATCAGGGCCACAGACCTCGGCATGGTATGTGTATACCTGCCCTCCCTTTTGGGATTGAAGAGTGGTGATACAAAGTGTCTTGCTGTGATGTCTCGATGCCGTGGATGATTTTCCAATAGCGTGGACAACGTCCGTCATTGTTTTCATATTGTTCTTCATGCTTGGAATTGGAGTAAAAGGTACCAAGCATGATCTCTCCATCCGCGACAGAAATAGGTATGCCTGAATTGACAATGGCAAACAAAACCAACATCTTGGACAGATATAAAGTTATATAACAATAAAAACCCCCGAGTTCTTTTTTTTGCTTTCTAAATCATATTATATACACATACGTTCCGAGCTCACCCCATCACACACGCACCAGCACGGGACCAGCGAAAGAAGCATTCAAACAGAAAGCCACTCGGACTCCATCCCAATCGCATATCAAGTAACCAGATATCTCCGTCATGTCGCACGGAAGCTCAAAGCAAGCGGAAGGTCTCCGGGACAAAACGACTCGACTGGAGCGGGAGGCTCAAAACAATTCGTCTTCCGGATGGCTGGGCGCGGTCGTCCGTGAGAATGGGTGACGAAATCATGAGGGCGGTCTACAGTACGGGTGCAGCGTAGGACGGGATTTGCGGTTCGATTTCAGGCATTCTAGTTGTTGAGAAGGCCCTTGGCGCGGTCCTCTTCGAGCTTGGAGTAGAAGCGGTCACGGGCCCGGACGCGGGGGAGGTGGTAGCCTGTAATTACTTTGTGAGTTTATGATTGCCTATTGGGATCAGGAGATTACGGAGGAGAGTATAGGTGGAGGAAGGACGAGGACATGTCGATACGTACCGTACCACCATAGGTAGCCGAAAGTAGTTCCGAGACCTGAATGGGAGGGGCGTTAGCTTGTTTTCTTCGCGGATACCACCAGCGTATATATTTCGGGTTTCGAGGTGGAAATGCCAATTGATTGCTGGTCGATTCCCCATTCCCGCGCCAGCATTCGGGACTCAAAATTGAGCCGGATATTGATCTCATGCAAATAAACAAACAGCACCGACAAGGACAGGGCCACTCACCAAAGGCAGTGCTGAGATCCAGCACGAGGCCCTTACGGAGCATCTGCATAAAATATACGTTAGTATCAATGACCAATTGAGCGCATTGCCGGCGCAATATAAACGTTTAAATGGGTTGCCATATGGAATCGCACATACCCCCGTGATGGGCTTGATAGCGGTGGCAGCCATTGCACCGGATTGCGAGCAACCAGTGGGGTATAACAGGAGACGAGCAGAGGAGGAGAGTTAATCTGGGATCGCGAAGGAACAGAGTGGTGTGCTCTGTTGGAAGAGGACGGTGGAATAGAGGGAGATTGATATGTGAAGATGGTTGATGTTGACTGTTTGATGCTTCGGATGATCTTGGAAGCGGGCAATCACGTGATGGCAGGTTGGTGGGAAAGACAGCGAGGGAGACAGAGGGAGGATCGGGAGAGTGGGATGTATGAAACAGTCACTGGGAAGAGGTAATAGTGTCAGTTAGAACTAAGCTGTATATTCATACATGTAAAATTATCCCCATTCACTCCTCGACAATGGACTTTTGTATTTATTGGCGCCCGCCCAGTCCTCTCTCACGTGATCCTCCTCCTCACTCCAGCTTCTTCATACAGCTCCATATCGACATCACCATCAAGACTCTCAACCTAGACGGGGATAAGAAAGCAGCGGCGGATACTCAAAAGCTGCCACGCTTTTACTTGTTTCTCTCTATCCCGTCATTTCCTCCGTACAGGCCGCTCTCATCAGCACCCCTTAACCCCATGAACCCCAGCACCACCATGGCTCCTCTCAACCCTCCCGCTCCGTCCGCTCCCTCCGCCGCCTCCCCTTCCTCTCCGCTAAATCTAAAACGCTCGTCATCTCCAGACTTCAAAGATCCAGCCATAAAACGACAGCGCCGCCAATACCCCCACCATCACCGTCTCCAGAATCCTCTACAAACCAACCTCCCAGACCCAGCAATCACAGACGACGCTTCCGTGGACACGCTACTCAACCTCTCCATTAGCCTGCTACTGCGCGATAATGGGTTTAGCCATGCGGAGCCTGTTGCGCTGGATAGTTTCAGGAACGGAGTGGAGGAATGTACGTGCAAATAACATTCTACAATTCACACATTCATCAATTACTAACACTACCTAGACATGCTCCATTTCCTCTCCTACATCCGTCAGTCCATGGCCTCCTGTCGCCGCATGCAACCTTTGCCAATCGACTTTGAACACGCCCTCCGCAACAACAGTCTCTCACTCGACTACCTACGTCCCTACTTAAAATACCCTCCCTCAACCTCCATCCAGCCGCCTCCAAGTCTCCTCCCCACCCCTCCACCTGAAGAGCCAACTCCGCGCACCGATCTTCCCTTTTTAGGCCCAGATCTAAGTGGAACGGCCCATCGTCAAAGGGCCACGCATATTCCCAAACATTTCCCCAATTTCCCCAGCAGACACACGTACCAGGAAACGCCTGTGTTCACCACGCGCGAGACGGATCCGCGCAAGATTAGAGAGAAGGCGACGGAGGAGGGGCGGTTGGGAGAAGAGGCGTTGCGCAAGCTGGCTCGCGCGGCCAAAGAGGGACAGACTGGATTGACGGAGCAGCGGGATAAGAGGCTGTGGGGAAGGAAGAATGAGAATATGGAGACCATGTTTGAGAAGACGCTCAAGGGGATTGCGAAGAAGGTGGCAAAGCAGCAGCAGAGTATAGAACCTGAGGCAGGGCTTCTAGGTTTCGATCTCGGATCGTCTGAGCCGTTGAGAAGCAAGACTCCGTTGGTTCCATCGAAAGCGTCAACCAAGCCGGATTTGAGCCCGATTGTCAACTGTGACAGGGTGTATTGGCGGAAGCAGACAAGGGCGGATGTGCGCAAGGTCGATAAAAAGGCGAAGGATGGGAAGACGGGCGCTGGTTGAGCAGAGGGGTTAAAATCGGCTCGAGGCTGTTTTCTATTTATATTATTGTCCATTGGCAAGGCGTTCGGATGAGATTGGGATTGGCATTGGCATTGCATAGGATTCGAGAAAGATACCCGTAATTCGCGCGTCGAGGTGTATGATAGTATAGGGTTGGCATCGCATATCTCACTGTAATTTGTGTAATCGATCAATTCCCCGTCATTGCTTGCTCTTATCCTCGTTCTTATTCTGTTTCTCCGCCTTCCCCTTGTCCCCCAGCCTATCCCACGCCGTAGTCTCAACCGTAAGCCCACCGGCACATCTAGCACAAAAAGAACACAATCAGCTACACATTCCCCCGTCGTATCCTTCTCTCCACTCCCCTTGAAAGAGATATCAGACAGAACTCACCGCCTAAACAACCGCACAATACTCTCGCACTCAATACGCCCCGTTACCGCCCCCTTCTCTGGCGGATTGCAGGAGTACTGGACCATTTCAAACAGCGGACACTCGGCCAGGTTCACAGGCGTCTTGCGCGACTTTACTATGTTGTTTCTTTGGATTGTTTGGACTTGTGCTGGAAGGTCGGACGCGGGGAAGGGCGGGGGGTGGGAGGGGTTTTCGGGGTAGTAGGTAGACATTGGGTTGAGGTATGGGAGTTGTAGGAACTAGAGAGGGAGGAGGGTCAGAATATGGGAGTTAGACGTGATTGTAAATTTGGCCTGGGTATAGATGAGTGAGGATAGGATGCTTCTGATGATGGGGTGAAGAAGGAAGAAGTAGTACCTATGGAGTTGGGAGTTTCGGATATTTGAATATATATATTTTGCGGAGTTCGGAGAAACTTGACCATGACGGCGCAACATCGCCGACTGGACTTCCATCACTTTCATCAACAACAACAAAGACCTACGCTACTACATTGCACTGCAACTACCAATCCAATTGAATGTGTCTGACGCGGGGATAGGACAATGGGCCACAAGCTCGGTGGAGGGGTACTGGGGAATGAATGATGAGTATGATGAGTATGGGTATGAATGCAGAACGCGACGCCGCAGCCACAGCTCACGCGCGAGCTTACGGGGAACGGCTGCTGGGCGAGGTCAAGGAGGAGAATCTGGCAGAGGTAAATCTACTACGTCATATTTTAAATCATTTACATATATCATACATATTCATGTTAAACTGTTATCATACTGACAAGACCCCAGCTCCTCCGCACCCTCCACGCCTTGCACGCCCCCTCCCCCGCAGACCCCCAGTACTCACCCCTGGGCATAAAACCGCTGGATGACATCCTGCGGGTTTATCATCTCCCACAGACAGCCACATCTATATATACCCCTCCCCAGCCCGTCCTCGAAATCACCTCCCCCTCCTCCGCCGACGGCAAGACCCACCTCCTCTATCACATCACCGCCCTCGCAGTGCTGCCCAGAACATACCGCAACATCCATTTGGCAGGACGCGGAAGCGCAATCGTATTTCTAGACGCGGACGGCCGTTTTGATGCCCTGCGGCTGCGCGAGATTGCCGGGGGGATTGTGCATGAGAGGGCGCGGGAGCAGGGCATCTCCTTGGCAGCTGACAGGAACCGTGGCGTCGGTAGGGGAGACGATGGATATGATGGAAATGAGGTTGAGGAGAATATAGATGTGAACACCATGCTGCGCACAGCCCTCTCCCACGTCCACGTCTTCCGCCCGCAGTCCTCCGTCTCCCTCCTGGCTGCACTACATAGTTTGGAAAGCTACCTCCTAGGAGAGAACGTAGGACACGCATCGCACTGCCGCCCCCTCCACGCCATCCTCCTTGACAGCGCCAGCGCTTTCTACTGGCAGGACCGGCGTGAGGTGGAGATTTTGAGCATCCCGGGAGTGCGCGAGGAGAGGGAGAGGGAGAGGGAGCCTCTAGCCAGCAATGATAAGGAGGGTGATAGTGCTGCTAACATCACCACAGCCTCCCAACTCCCTCATAAGATTATCGCTGCCCTCCGCGCCCTCCAGCGAACCTTCTCCTGTCCATTGGTCTTTACAACCTGGGGTCTTCAGCGTGCTCCAGCTCGAAGCCACTACAGCCATGCTACCACCACCACTGCTACTCAGCTCTACGTGCCCAACCGTCCCTCCTTCCGCCCGCATCTGCCCCGCCCGTGGCCGTCGTTTCCTACGTGTCGGATCGTGGTGCAGCGTGATAGTGTGAGGCCGTTTGCGCCGCTGTTGGGACTGCAAGAGGTGAAGGAGCGGGAGGCGGGGTGGAGGCAGCAGGTTGTGGCTAGGGGGATGGTGGTAGGGTGGATTGATTGGATGATGAGCGCTGGAGGTGGGAGGGAGGAGGGGAGGATGGGGGAGAGGGTGTTTGGGTTTTCTTTGAAGAAGGGAGGAGTAGAGTGGGTTGATGGCGATGAGGGGGAGATGTTAGTGTGAAGGCGCCTGAGATGGGGTATAAGGAGATTTTTCTTCAGTTAGCAGGATATGTACCAGTCTACTTTCTATAACGAATCTACTCTATATGCATGCACGTATATATCCCACCTGCCCACCATTCCACATATATCTTCCTCCTTCTAATCCTTCGTAAACAACCCCCCAATCCCCTCCACCGCAACATTCCCCCCACTAAACACAATGCCCACATCCCACCCCTCTATCCCCTCCGCCGCACACACCCTCTCCACCATCCCCCTCCACCCCTCATCAAACAGCGCAACCGCCAACGGCACCACCGCCGACGGCTCGACCACCACCTTGACCCTCTCCCACACCAATCTCATCGCCTCCCTAATCTGCCTCTCACTAACAGCATACACCCCCTCCACCCTACTCTTGTCACTGATAACCCCCCAAGGCACCTCGCCCACCGGCGTCCTCAACCCATCCGCAATCGTCGTACTTTTCACAAACCTCACCCTCTCCCCCGTCTCCAGCGACCGCCGACAGTCATCCGCCCCTTCAAACGCCGGCTCAGCACCAAACACCCGCGTCCCAGGCTTATCAGAGAACCACGTCGCGACGCCCGCCGTCAGTCCCCCGCCCCCAAGCGGCGTGATGATCGCATCTAGTAACTGCCCCTTTCCGCCCTCCCGCTCCTTTTTCCCGTGTACATGTACACTCAACCCAGGCTCCCTCCCTACCACCAACTCCCCCACCTGGCGCTCAACCTCAACCCCCACCGTGCCCTGGCCCAAGACAATATCGACAGCGTCATACGGCGGGATCAGGAACGCGTTGGTCTCCTTGATAACGTCTGCGACGACTGCTTCGCGTTCTTGCGAAGTGGGGCCGGAGAAGAGGAGGCGCGGGTTGTGCGCGTGCGTGCCGGCGATTTTGAGCGGGGAGGAGGTGGAGGGCATGACTATCGTGGCGGGGATGGAGAGGGTGGCTGCGGCGAGGGAGAGGGCTTGGGCGTGGTTTCCTATATCGCATTTTAATATGTGTGATCCTACTATTTCCCTTTTTTCTTTTAGATGGGGAATTGCTTTGGTCGAGTGTTGTTGTTATTGGGGGTGAATATATACCTACCCGAACTATGCGTGACAACCCCCCTTCCCCGCACCACCTCGGCGCCCTCCCGCTCCACCAGCCGCAGCAGGGCGTGGAAAGCGCCGCGCGCCTTGAATGCGCCAATTCGCTGGAAGTTCTCGCATTTGAAGAAGAAGTTTAGTTTCGGATCAGCGGGCTTTTGGCCCTCGAAGGGTGTGCCGATGAGGGCTTCGGGGGATTGCGGGGTGGAGGCGAGCGCGTTGAGGGATTTGCTGGTTAGCACGGGGGTTTCGCGGATGTAGGGTTTTATGAGCGCATGGGCGGCGAGGATGTTTTGGGGGGTCAGGGAGGGGTGGGGGGCCATGTTTTTTTTCGGAGTTGTATGGTGATTATGAGATTAGTAGTATGGCAATGAGAGGTAGATCTATCCAAGAGGAAGATTATCATACGCGGGGTAAAGTCGTATAGAAGTGAAATAAAAAATAAATAATATCTTGCTTATTCATTCAATCCAGACCCAAACAGGAAACAGCCGAGACTCGCCCCGTTATCGGAACAAAGCAGCAACAGAAGAACAGATCAGGACAAAATGGGAAAAGAAAAATATACATAGGAAAAATCGCTGGGAACATAGGAAATTAGAAACATCATCGGGTCTAAAAACACCAACTTTTTCTTGCCCAATCGCAGAAGATTAGATAGAAATACACATCAATCCACAACCATCACGCGCACGCCCTTATTTCTGGTTCTCGGGGCGGAGAGACCGCACAGCCTTGCCGGCTCTCCAGATCTCCAAGTCGCGGATCTCCTGCATCTCCTTCTCGTACTTCTCCCGGTAGTCGGGCTGCGAGTTGTAGTCCAAGCTGCGCTGGGTCTCCTTGCCGTCCTTGACGCTGTCGTACAGCTCGTTGAAGACGGGCTTGAGGGTGTCCTTGAACTTGCTGCTCCAGTCGATGGCGCCACGGCGGGCGGTGGTCGAGCAGGCAGCATACATCCAGTCCATGCCGTTGGCGCCGATCAGAGGGTACAAGCTCTGGGTGGCCTCTTCGACGGTCTCGTTGAAGGCCTCGCTGGGGCTGTGGCCGCGCTCGCGGAGGACCTCGTACTGGGCAAGGAACATACCGTGGATACCGCCCATCAGGCAGCCACGCTCACCGTACAGGTCGGAGTACACCTCCTTCTCAAAGGTGGTCTTGTAGAGGTAGCCAGAGCCAACAGCGACACCGAGAGCGACGGCCTTCTCTTCGGCCTTGCCGGTGACATCCTGGTAGACGGCGACGGAGGAGTTGATGCCGCGGCCCTCACGGAAGAGAGAGCGGACGGTGCGGCCGGAACCCTTGGGGGCGACGAGGATGACATCGACGTCCTTGGGGACGTCGACCTTGGTGAGGTCCTTGAAGACGGGGGAGAAGCCGTGGGAGAAGTAGAGGGTCTAAACCTGTCAGCGGTGGAATATAATAATAAGAGGAGACATATAAATGAGGGAGGCATACCTTTCCCTTGGTGATCAGAGGTTTGATGGTGGGCCAGGTCTCACTCTGGGCGGCATCACTGAGCAAGTTCATGACGATGGTGCCGCGGTTGATGGCGTCGTTGACCTCGAACAGGTTCTTGCCGGGGACCCAGCCGTCCTGGATGGCTTCCTTCCACGAGGCACCGTCCTTTCGCACACCGACGATGACATTGAGGCCATTGTCGCGCATATTGAGACCCTGGCCGTGGCCCTGGGAGCCGTAGCCGATGAGAGCGAGGGTGTCATTTTTGAAGTATTCCTAGTAGATATTAGAGGGACTGTCTTTGTTTAGAATAGGGTGTCTCGTTACACATACAAGGAGCTTTTCTCTGGGCCAATCAGCGCGCTCTAGTATGGGACAGTCAGCAACCGAGCTCTCTCTCGATATTATTGTATACAAGATGGATCGCACCGTAAACAGTCTCCTTGGTGCCGGCAAAGTCAATTGTCTTGAGGCCACGGGTCTGTTGGGCGGAGGGAGCAGCAAAGGCAGCTCTGACAGCAGCAGCGGCAGCAGGACGGGCGGTGGCAGAGACAGCGGCGGAGACAAAGGAGCGGCGAGACACGGACGAGGCGATGGAGGAGAGGGAGCGGGCAACAGGGCCGCGGAGGGCGTTGGCAACGGGTCTGGCAGACATGGCGGAGAATGGCAACAGGGTCAATTGAATCAATTGGCGGGGAGAATACAGTATTCAGCGGTGCAGAGGGAGGCAATTGGGGGGATATCAGCAGTTTTATACGGCGGTGGAACAGTTGAGGTTGTTGAGTCAACTTCCGCTTCGGGGAATTTTTCAGCAGGAGAAGCATTCTGCCGCGGGTGACTGCTGTTTTGGGCTCACCGTCCGGGCAGCTGGCCCCGATGTCGGCCGATTAGGTAATGGTCACGTGCTCCTTTAGTCATTGCTTATGTAACAAGTCGGGGACCTCGGCAGAAAGAATAAAAGGAAGGAATCAACAGATAAAAGAGAATATATAAATATCAAATATCAAACATCAAGTATCTCACATTGCTGCTGACAGCAGACCCGAGTCCCAGGCTCCTACTCAAGCTAAGCTCATCACAACTCAATTACCGCTGTAGTGACTACTACTACTACTTGAATAATGAGTTCAATTCGAACTGTTTCCTCCATCAGACGGAGTTGCCTGACTGCCACACTGCATATTTCGGAAACCGTTTGAACCCTCTATGCTTACCCACGGCCATATTAAAGCCATATCAAGTCGAACAACTCACCACAGAGTCAGAGACACTCTTAACGGCGCAAGGAGATCACGGAGTCAGGGACAAGCAGAGCTCGGCCGTGTCCCAGTTGAAATACTGATGGCGGAAACCTTATATCAAGCAGGCAATTCTTCACCCCGCGTGGCGAGTCCCATTATATAATCTGTCTGGTCTACTCCGTACTCTTTGTGAGAAGAAGAAAAGAGCCCAAGGATAGAGTTCAGCCTGTTCAGGTAAGGGGTGCTCTAGACAATGCTCCTGTGACTAATTCTGGGAGTATCGTGAATCGTGATGAGCAACAAAAAGAAACAAATTTTTGAGACGCGTGAATGGCAGCCTCGAGGCTTGTTGAGAAGCTGCTGCAATGCCATCCATTATTGCATCCAAAGCCTAAGACAGAAGATTGATGGTGGTACTGACTTGGAGGGCGACCGTCTCTCCGAATATTTGGGACGACAATGTCGATCAGGCGATGGGGATTTTATATTCGGGTTGTCAGCCTGCTTTAAGATGCCCTGAGGCGTTCTTTTGAATCCCGTGTGAGGGGTTGGCTCGAGATGATATGGCTGGGCCATACTTTGACCAGCTGAAGCATCGTCCATTGAGCCCTGGTTTGGTGTTCGTCTGCATTCTGGAGTGTGCACCCGTATGGAAGTCCGGACCATGATGTATGGACTCCTTACCGCTGCCGCATATGCGACCGACAGGTAGATACATGAACAGTATCATTATCCCGCCTATTCTCCCGCAGCTTGTCTGTTTATTATACTATTAAACGCACGACGTGTAAAGTGCAGTTGTGAGCGATCATATGTAGTAGCAACTCAACGCAATCAACTAGACAGACGAAGCTATTATTACTTCGTAGACATCATCCCGTAGATATTCCTTCACCGTCCATTGGGTAGCCATACACTGTCCCGACAACCAAGTAACAGTTGCATCAATAGGCATTTTATTGAGCCTTCGGAACCAGACATCTGCCTCTCTGCCTCCCTGCCTTCTTATACCTTTTCTTTTCTTTGTCCGCCCCCCCCCATTCGATCCCAGTCCCAGCCGTGGTCCACTGATTGGCCGAGTTAATCGGTCTCGGCGCAGACAAAGGATCAAAAAAGCTTCCCCTTCGGCCAACAACCCGCCATTGAACACCATATTGGTATCTATCCGGGCTTATTTATTCGCTATTTTTTTGCTCTCAGTCAGTCTTCTCTGTCATCGGCAGCGGACTTCCGACAACTCGGCACAGAGGCAGATTAAGACGCCTTCTGTTGAGTCTAAGCTATTAAAACGGGCGACATGCCGCTGCGAATCCCAGCGCAATGGACACGCTAGTTGAACAAGACTCTTTTTTTTTTCGCTCCGACACAGGCACAAAAAAGTTACGATCTGAGGCGAGCAGAAAATTACAGGTCGATTTAAATATCCCGTGTGTGCGCTCAGCAACTTGACGACGGACGGTTAGAGACAAGGAAGACAGATAATTTGCAGTCGGCAGCTACAGACAGACAGCAACGAGAGAGACTGGCTGGATACATAACTCGAACCGACTGGCCCCGATCTCTCCTTCGCCCGTCCGATTGCTTACACCGATTCGATCTGTTCCTGTTGCGGGTGTTCCTGTTTCGTCGGCGTGCATTCTTCCTATCTTTGGTTTACGCACATCCCTCATACGCACAGACATCGCGCCTTCAAAATATATTCCCAACCTCTGCCATTATTATTTATTAATATTCTACAATTCGCAAATATTTACCAACCATGCCTGGGGGCCGCTACTTGCCCTGATACAGACTCCTAGAGAAATTAAGCTAAAAACAAGGAGCCAATCATCCAAGATGTTTCCCGCCTCGAGTCTCCTCTCAAACCTCCCCAACGTCCCGGAGCGCAAAGCTCTCTTGATCTTGGACCTGCAAAACGACTTTGTCAAGCCCGACGGTGCCCTGTTTGTGCGGAATGTGCCCGATTTTCTCGACACCGTCGCCCTGCTGGCCCAGCGCTTCCGCGAGACGGGCGATGTGGTGTGGGTGCAGACCCAGTTCGACCACCACCGCCCCATCTTCAACCCAGACAATGGCGGAGAGATGATCGTCGTAGACAGACAGTCTGCCTCGGATAAGCCTAACTCTAATGATAATGACAGCTTTGCTAGCAACGGCCCAAATAATGGTGGGGTTAATGGCAGCGGGCCCTCCAGTCCCGCCCAGCAACAGCGGCGCAGGAACGAACCCGCTGGCGGAGATTCGCGCCGAGACCAGCCTTCGCCGTATCCAGACGATCCTGAGGCGTTTCTGTCTGTGGCGCCCAAGTCCGACAGACGGCGCTGTTGCCAGGCCAAGACCGCTGGCTGCCAATTCCCCGCGCCAATTCTCTCGGCTATCGACCACGAAAGAGACACCGTGCTGGTGAAATCCGACTACTCGGCCTTCCAGTCTGAAAGCCTGCTGCTCTCCTTCCGCACTTCGTTTGTGAGAGAACTCTACATTTGCGGCTCGCTATCGAACGTTTCCGTCTATGCTACTGCGTTGGACGCTGTTTCCCACGGCCTGGACGTTACCCTGGTTGAAGATTGTCTTGGGTTCCGGAGCTTCTCGCGCCACGAGGAGGCCATGAGACGCATGGCGGACATGATGGGTGTAAACGGCATTACCAGCAAGGAGCTGACTGAGGAGCAGGATTGGGAAGAAGCTGCCATCCCCCCCTCGCAATGGCCAGAGCAGGCGGCAGCATCCACCCCCGTCGGAATCGAGGCGGATATGGATGTTCTTGCCGTCGAATCTCCCAAGCAATCCTCCGCAACGACTCCCAGCGATCGTGATCGGGTCTCCCGGGTTGAAACGCCGATTGGCGTAGCAAAATCTGAAGAGGAAGAGGAGGACGAATCGGCAAGGCTAGCTATTGCGTGGGCCGCATCGCGGTCTCAGGAAGCTGTCCAAGACCATGGTCCTTCGGACGGCAAGCTAACGTCTAGCCGTCCGCGCATGAGGCGAAACCGAAGAACGCCATCTAGAGACGAGAAGAATAACTCTGAGGCCAAATCCCACGACACCTCGGCACCTCCGGGCGATACACCAAGCCAGAGACCTAGAAAGAAGAACAAACATGGCCCCGCTGAGCTTGGCCCTGACGATAGCATTGGCGATGGCGATTCCCGAATTGTCTACGATCTAGCTCTATCTCCAAAGACATTCCAAAATCTACGCGAAGAGGTCAACTGGCAGAAAATGTATCACATGTCTGGACAAGTCCCGCGGCTGGTCGCCGTTCAAGGAGCAGTCCAGTCAGACGGTTCTGTGCCCATATACCGCCATCCCGCAGACGAATCCCCCGCCCTCCTCCCATTTTCCAAGACAGTTAATACCGTGCGCCAGGTAGTCGAGAAACACCTTGGTCATCCCCTCAACCACGTTCTCATCCAGCTGTACAGAGACGGTCAGGACAGGATTTCCGAACATTCTGACAAAACTTTGGATATTGTGCGGGGCTCCTATATCTGCAACGTCAGCCTTGGTGCCCAGAGGACAATGACGCTCAGAACGAAATCTTCCGCGAAATCTTCCAGCGCCTCAGCCCCAGATAATGATAACCCCCCAACAGAACGACAAACCCAAAAAGTCCCCCTACCACACAACTCCCTCTTCATCCTCGGCGAACAGACAAACATGCGCTGGCTCCACGCCATCCGCGCTGACAAACGCCCCGACTCGGAAAAGTCCTCCGAAGAGCTCGCCTACAACGGCGAGCGTATCTCCCTCACTTTCCGCCACATCGGCACCTTCATCAACCCGGAAATAGATACCATCTGGGGCCAAGGCGCCGTCTCCAAGACCCAACCCGCCGCCGGCAAAATCGTCCACGGTGCCTCCGCAGAGACTGATCGCATGATCAAAGCCTTTGGCCAGGAAAACCAACAGTCTGAATTTGACTGGGCAGACCACTACGGCCAGGGCTTCGACGTTGTAAACTTTGTCACCACTTCGGCCGGTAAGCTGCTCCCCAGCGGCGACGGGGTCGCCGACCTCCGCGTCAAGCTCTGCTTTGTCGAGAACGGCGTTCGCTACGATGTCGTTAGCATCGACGATTTCCCCACAGCACTGCGCGGCACGCTCTCGCTGCCGCACAGGAACGAGAACCAGGAACCACGCCCCGTCTACATGGACGTCGACGGCAACACGTGCATCACGGGCGACGATAGCATTCTCATGCACGTCGCCAAGCAAAAGGGCTTATATGATGGGAAATCTCCATCGCCGCCACCATCGTCAGCAGCACAGACCGAAAAACAACGACCACAGTCCAAAGCCAGCCCCGCCGCTGATTCCCCGCCAGAAACCCGACATCCGGACAAAGACTCTGAACAGGAGCCGCAGACCCTCCCTGCCAAACTGGCCTCGACAAACGCGCTGCTCCGCTCCTGGCGCCGCTTCCAGAGACTGAAAACGCCCCACGGCGTGCTGCAGAATATGGACTCGTTTGAGGCCTTGTTGCGTGGCAAGTCATATTTTGCGGGCCAGTTCTTTGGCGTTGAGGATTGTGCGCTGTGGCCTATCGTAAGGGATATTATTCATGAGGTAGGTGGGTTGGATGAGAGCAGGTTTCCGGCGATGAGGGGGTATTATTCACGGGTCGGGAAGAGGGCTTGTGTCCGGGCCCTGCTGGAGGAGATGATGGAGGCAGAGAAGAGGGAGACGGAGAAGCAGATTGAAGGAGGGGAGAAGGGGAAGGGGAAGGGGGATTGAAAGAAGAACATGGTTCGGCGGGATTTGTTTCTCCACGGTCTTTCCCCCCGGGTTGCTTCCTGGTCTTCTATTTTCCTTTGTGCCGCTGAACTGGTAGTTTCCGTCTACTTGATTCACTTACGCAGTATAACGATTTCCGCTGGTTTTTTCCTGCTCAAAAGAAAATCTCGTTCTGGCATGTGATGGCGTATATGGAGTGGTGGATGATTGATTGCCTATTATCTGTTTAACTGCACATCATGAAGCGTGAAGCGATGGGATGGTTTATTCCCTTTGATTCCTTTTTCTGGGTTTTCCTCTATTAATTTGTTATTTTGCTGAGTTTGAGCTTTTGATAATAGTTCGTGCATTTCCTCCTTGACCCATGCTATCTTTGTTGAACGTTGCTATAACTGCCGCTTCTCGGATGAAACACAAAATATATAACATGTCCAACTGCTCAAGTATGTTGGCGGTATCTACAAATATGTAACAGAAATCGTAAACAATGATACATACAGAAAAAACTCGGTCCAACGGTGGATGCCGCAGCCGCCGTGAGTGCATGGCACCCCTATCTACTCAAATCTCTTTATCCGCTCATGCATGAGTCTGCACGCATGGATGCGCCCGACCTGCAGACATCCGACAGAAAACCGTTAGCCGAAAAACGCATCCGGTTGCATTCGCGTGCGTAATCATAAGGTACACATGTGTCTGTATGCAGCTGTGCGATTCATAGCTTTTCGAAGGTTGGGGTGCGCTTCTCGAGGCCAGAGAGGAGGGCGCGCTGGATGTCGCTCGTCTGCAGTGCGGCACTATTCCAGACACCGGTATATCGAAGGCCTATATAGGAGGGGACCCATGTTAGCAAGGCTAAATCAACCCCGACTACACCCGCCCCCCCCCCACCCCCAAGATCAAAAGGGATACTCACCATCCTGCACGTTATGATCCCTACTCCAATTCAAAAGCTCCTTGGTCCCCTGTACCGCCACAGGACTCTTCTTGGCCATCAGTCCCGCAACCTCCAACCCGCCTTTGATCGCAGCCTCCTTATCCGCAAACACGCGATTGACGAACCCCACCTTCGCCGCCTCCTCTGCCCCAAACACCCGCGCAGTCATACACACCTCCTTCACCCATCCAAACGCCCCGACCACTTTTCCCAGCCGCGACAATGTCCCCACATCCGCCGCAAGTCCAATATCCACCTCCTTCACGCACATCTTCGCATCGGCAGAGCAAATGCGCACGTCGGCAGCGGAGGCCAGGTCGATGGCTAGACCATAGGAGATGCCGTGCAGGATGATGATGATAGGTTTCTCGCAGCGCTCGAGGGCCGAGACGCAGTCTTGGAAGTCGGCGACGTGCCGGCGCAGCTGGAAGGCGGTACGGGCTGGGTCTGTCTTTGAGCCGTCGGGGGAGAGGAGGCCTTGCGAGGCGGCTTTTACGTCGAGGCCGGCAGTGAAGGCTGGGCCGGAGCCGGTGAAGATTATGGACCGCACCGAAGGGTGGGTGGAGAGGGTGTCTACTATCTTACGCAGTTCGAGCCACATGCTGTTTGGGGCTGTTAGATGGATGGAAACAGGGGAGGGAGGGGGCGGAGGGTAGAAGGAGGACGTACGGCTCGAAATAAGCGTTCATCTTCTTCGGCCGGTTGGTCTCGATGTGTGCGACATATTCCTGCGGGAAGGTGACGTTGAAGTGCTCGTAGGAGGGGAGTTCGGTGGCCATGATGAGCAGTATGTCCGGCTGTAATGTATGTTTAGCTAGGGTTGTTGTACGGGTAAAGGGGGTATGACGGAATCTCCGGCTAGAGAAATGAATGTATGATCTTGAAGCGATGAGGTATGTAACTACAGACGAAGGGAAGGGGAGGAAGGGTTAAGAAAGAAGATGTATAGAAACCATGATATACGGCGACGGGTAGCTGCCACCGTTGTTTAGCATCATTGCACATGCTCTGGAAAGCTTCGCCCGCCTAGCTATTTAGCGGGGATTGTTGAAGTTCCCGCTCTTTCGGACATTCTAGCTATCGGTCTATCGCGGATGGACTGCTAGCAAGCAACTGCTACATAAAGGGCATCCATTGGCTTGTGGACATACGCCGACGCCTTCTATGACAAGCACATGTCTCTATACAAAGCATAAGCTATACAGAACATCTTTGTAGTATTGTTTCTTACGGTTTCTCTGAAACTGTGGTACTATCTCCAACAATAAACCTCCATATCTTAATGCGATGTCCCCGGCCGCGCTCCCGCCGACGAGCCGAGGCATGTTGCAGCCCCACCTTGGAGCTGAGTTAGGGCTTGCTAACCCTAGCCCTAATTCATGTTGACGTCGAGATACATACGCAAATCATGATATAAAGGTTTACAGCCTTGAATATTACTCAAGCTCACAGCGATTTCACTAATATAACCAGGGCTGCGATTACCAGGTGCCTTATTTTCAGTTTCTGACCATCATTGTTCTGCTTATCCTTCCTATTGTTTTTCTTCAACGGATTATGCCTGGAATACTTATGTTATACGCACCAAATTGTGATCCGTAAGTACGCAGCCTTGCTTGAAGAGTATTATTCATTTATCAAATATCAGAAACTTAATGTTCTTGTTGAGCCGCCACTGAAATTCTTTAAATTCATCTGTAGTGGCTCCACAATCCCGTCATACACTGCATCCTGGAAAGATTCATTGGCGAATCGCGCTTCTTTGCCATCAAACTGACATTTGATACAATGACGCACAGCCTCTTCGTAATAGGATCCGGCTTCGTCCTCAACGCTCTTCATGAGGCGTTCAGCCGTGTAAGCATCGACTAATTTCGGTGTTTCACGACTATTTTCAATATCCTCGTCTGTCCGCATCTCTTCAAGGGGTTTGCCAAATGCGAGCTCAATTAGCACAATTCCGAGTGCATAAAGTGCTTTATTGCGAATGAGTGGTGGGAAACAGGTGCGCCCCTGGTCGGTAGGTTGTGGATTGGATGAGAATACTGCTGAGAGGCATGCCTGGTCTGGTATCGAGGAGAAAGGTTTGACAAGGAAATTAACATCATCGGTACCCCAGGACCGCTGCAGCCATGGTGTGTCATCGAATTGTAAGACGCTCGTCGAGATGGTCACGGCTAATGCAAAACGCTCTTTACGGGTTAGAGATCTGACTGGAGTAGACGACGAAAACGAATGACCATCTAGTGCTTGGTGTGGCTTGGATGCGTCTGATAGATACATTTTGATAGTATCACGGAGGGATATCACTTCCCAGTCCACGTCCGATGGCACAAGATGTAGTCCATGTAGCCCGCTACGGTCATCCTCAAGATATCCGATGCACGACCCAGGACCAGCGACAGGAGCTTTTTGTGAAGATGAGCTGGAGAAGGTGGCGCAAAGACTGGATATTTTTACCAGTCCTGAGAAATCTTTCGTGGGTGTCAAGGGTGGTGAGGGCGGTTTAGGCGGCAGAACAGGTAGAGTCAAAGTTGATGTTGACGACGATAATTGTGGCTCGCTTGTAGGTAAGGCGAATTTCACCGATTTCTTTGCCTTTTTCCATGGTCTATTGATTGAGCGAATTAGCAACATTTCTATGGAATAGGGGGGTAACTGGAACCTACGATTGCTTACTGTTCTGCGATGATATAGTTGATACCGAGGCGGAGGTCCCTACAGGCTTCGGGGCCTGTACTTCGATCGACTGCATATAAGCTTGCTGCCACTGCCACTTTGTAGTGACATTATTGTGATCCATCATTGCCTGAAATATAATTTGAAGTCTTATATCAGATAGCAATGGCGTTTTGTTGCCCATGATGGATGGCAGATGCACATTGGCAATATGATTAGCATTGCAGCAGCAGCCCCAGGCCTCTGTTAATGCACTGTAGAGACTGGTGCAATGTTGACGTATCCGTCTATATCCGGGAGTTGTCGTCCGTTTCCTTTTACTTTCTAATCGGCCGTTCTGTTCTAGTAAAGATGAAAGCATTTTATTGTTCTCTTCAATGCGGTGAAGCAGCTCCTCCTGTTTCGCCTTTGAGAGTATAAATCTTATTCGACGCGACCGTTTAGGTCTTGAGTTTGGGTTTTCCTGAAGATGGTCAACTAGTGCTCTCTTGTTGATGTTGATCATGGTCGATAGTTTGTTATATACAGTGCTGAGCAGATATGTTTATTATAGTGGTGCTTCCTCTCCTCCAGAATGCTAGTAGAGAATAAGATATAAAAAAAAAAAAAAAAAAAAAAAAAAAAAAAAAAAAAAAAAAA